>JAUOBT010000368.1:3206928-3218105 GCA_032362145.1 Hypanus berthalutzae
TTCTATGTTTCTATGTTAAAAATAGTCCGGTTGGCACATCTACAAGTATTTCAATGAGTTATCTGACGCGATGATCAAGGATAGCAGTTTTATATTTATGAATATTCTTGAAATTGATTTATCGGGAGGATGTGACCACCCAGGACGGTTTCCAGTTGGAAATTGGTGACCAGTGGTATAGCTCGCGAGCCGGTAGTGTACACCTGCAATATGCTGTGCACATTACACAACTGTGTTACGATGACTGCACGGGCTGCGATTTGCAATTCTCAGATGATATGAAGATTGGTAATGATGAAGAGGGTGTACTCTGGGAAAAGACTGGTGTTGGTAAACGGGTAGGATGGGACAAACAATGCCATGAGGAGTTTAATGATATGTGGGTTACTGAGTCGATGGGAATGATGGGTTCGTGTTGGCAACAGTATTAATTCAATCAATAGTAATTATGGGGTATTTACCTTCCATTTCGTGGGCATAGAATGAAAGTAAATGAGCTCATGGCAAAGCCATGCAAACATCTTTTACTACAGAGCAGAGGTCTCGATACAGCCTAGGATCTCAAACTCTGGAGCGTGCAGAAACAATACATTGGTCTGGAATGAATAAATCCAGCAATGAAAACAGCATGGATGGCCATGTATGTGTTTTTCCTTTGGAGCAGAGACGTTTGGGGAGTGCCTGACTGAGGTATATCAAATTTCTTGGTACACAATGAGACTTAGAGTGATTATTTCCTTAGCAACGGTCTTTATAACGAGCAGGCACAGAACAACATTGGGAGATTAAGATCTGATATATTAATCGCTTATCAACCACAAAGTGTTTGAAATGTTGGGATATAGTACCTTGCTATAGTCACTCTTACACATTTAATAACAAATACGGTAAGTATCTGAAACGTCATGTGAAAGAATCACAGGCAGGGTGATATAGTGGAGATGGTAATAGATCGACAATTGATGTGCAAGACCGTTAATGCCTCTGCACGGTGAGTGTATTCGCCATGAAGGGGAAAGGATCATCTCTTGGAAATTGTGGGTAAGCGATAATGGTTCCCGGGATCGATGGGAATTGCGATATGCTGATCATGATGCCTGTTCTCTGGTTGGATGCTCAGCTCAGCAGCACTACCTAGTGCCGAAGAACATCACTGACAGGAACAACACGATTTGGTCTCACCGCAGCTACTGGTCGTTTACGGTCAGTTGCTGATTTTCTTAATGAATCGAAGCACTGACTTGACTGGGTATGTAACCGCGCTTTTCATCTCCTTCCTAAATTTGGACTGGGTCGCGGCATAAATAAACATGTTGGTGCAGCAGCTGATATTTCTTAACAAATGGCCGACATTATTAAAAATAAATTCGGAATCATTGCACTCTCTTCCTGGTCCTTTTGCCTGAGAATAGAAGAAGTTTGAAACGGTCGTGAGCCGCAGTACTATGAAGGTGCCGGAGAGAGTGAAAAGTAAAACAATTGATCTTCTCCTGCTCTCCATCTCTGCGTCACTCTGGTTCTCCCCCTTGCTGTGACCCCTCAGCCCCTTACGAACCCGACTGGCCACTAAAGTATGCCTGACCGTCAGAGCGTTGAGCAGCAGGATTATAGCGAAAGGAAACAACGGAGACAGAAATGTTGCAAACCAATCCCATGCTAACCATATGATTTCTTGAGAAATATTTGTCCTCTGCTTGCAGCCCCACGCCACGTTGTTGAAGATGACCCACGGTTCCCGTGTGAAGTAATGAGGAACATTTTTTAAAACAATCAGAAAGGAAATTACTGATATCACAACAGCCGCCGTTTTCCCAGTGCAAATTTTTGTTTTCAATTTCTGAAAACAAATGGCGATAAATCGGTCAAAGGTGAAGGCGACAGTGAACCAGACAGAAAGGTTTGTTGACGAGTTTGTCAGTACTTGAATAAGACGGCACACAGGTGTGAGGTGCAGGAAAGTCACTGGAAGAAATTGATGATTGATACGAAACAAAATTACTTCATTGATGATGACCAGTAGATCCCCCACTGCCATGGCAACCAGATAGCGACAGGTGCAGGTAGCAAGGCCGCACTTTCCCCGGCAGAAGATGACAATCGCCAATAAATTAACTGGAAAGAGACAAATGAACAGTCTGCCGATTACGTAACACACTACCGACGGGCAAATCTCGGGCTGAATACTGACAGGTAAGCTGAACTGGAAAGTTGGAGTGCAGTTAAGCTTTAAATAATTTCTTACACAGACTCATTATTAAAATTCCTTATTAAACTAAGGTTCCGAAGGATTGAAATTAAGCCCAAGTGCGGAGGTTGTCTGCACAGGAGGAGGTTCGTCCCTTTAAAGCTTTAGGCATGCTTGCAATGTCTAAATAACTGCATTTCCACATTCAGCCTTGACCAACATCATCAAACAGACTGATGGATACTGAGTGTCCGAAGGGAGGCAGAGAAAAGGCGCTCTCTCGAACTCAGCAGCAGACAGACTCCATTATTGAACTGGAACTACATCCAGCATAACAGCGCCGTGAGAATCATTCACACAGCCGTCGACCGACCGACCTGGTTCAGTGCAAACCCCAGTGAAATAAAAAATATCGTGAGCGACATTCCCAGAAATTCACGATCACTGGCTCATTGGATACACTACAGATCATGAACAACCAAAGAGAACAATTCTTGAGGGAGAAACACTGCCGGAAGTACATGCTCACTTTGGCTGCGTCACTGTGATCGTTCGCTGCGCGACTCAGACAGTCATGCATCGTCAGGGCGCCTGATAACTCACTCTTGTCAGTAACGCGCAATCAGTGTTATTATTTATTTTCCAATATGACTTCGAACGGCAGTACCCAATCGCATTCTAAACTTAGTAATAACGACTTTTGACCTTCTGCAGTCTGCAAGCGGGTGTTTATTTTCGGTGCACCTATACTCCGACCATACTACGAAATGTTGTTACCAAATGAGTTACCGTTCCCGCAGATTATTCCCTTCACTGTATATTAGGTATTATTCCCTTCACTGTAGATCGGACCGAACTGACGAAAACTTGAATAATACGAACACGAAACCGCCATTTGGTTCATTGAACATGCACTGTTATTCAATAGGACTTAAGTTCACAGTCGCTCCCATATTCCTTCGCAATTGTTGTGCCTGAAGCCTTTTTCCCTCGATGTCAAGCATATGCAGCGACGTACTCCATCTGTCAGTCAATGCCAGTAACTCTGGTGAAGGGATACCTCATCTGGGCGTGGAAGTGGTCAACTAGAATGTGGGTAAATGACGTACCATGCCCTAGATCCACAGCTAGTTCAGGTTGTCAAAATGCTACTCAGAAAGCAGATATACTCCAATGAAAACTCACCCAGTCGTTCTATCTCCGGTGAGAATGGAACTTGTCAAGCTTAATATGACAGAATTCCCATACTGGTACACCCGCTCTCTGAATTAACATTCCTTTGACACTCGGTGTGGCGTCGCTGAAGTACTGACATATTTAATTCCGTCATTCCTAACCCAGCCCGTGGGCATATTTGCACTGATAGCTGATGCTCTGTTTGTCTTCATAATAGTTTGATGCTTGCATTTATTAGCAGACGTACTTAGAAACTCGGACTCCGTTCATGATCACGATCTCACAGTTAGCCACAGCAATGAACATACATTGTCCTATCAAATATTGACCGGAATGCACTCAATCTTCCAACATATTTATGATGGTTTGCGACACACGTGTACTCACGTTGTTGGGTGCACAAGTTGGGTGCAGCCATAAAAATTGGAAATTCTACACTGAATTCTTCAAACAACTTGGAGCGAAACGCTGATCCCTGCGGTACCTGACGGCCACAATTATTTCAAAGTATAGGTTCCAGTTGTCACATTTCAGTCTCTGAGACCCAAATGCTTACTTCACGCAATAGTATCGTTTATACAAGACTTTATCAAGTATCTTCTAAAACTCCAAACAATAGAATATTACTTAATCATTTCCACAGGTACCACCCTTACAAACTATCGCAGCATTAGCAAACAAGATTGCCAAATAATTCCAATTATTTTTGTTTATTATTGTCACAGCTTGCAAAATACAACAAAAATTTGCCTTGCGAGCTGTCCCGACAGGGCACGCCAGACAATAGTTGCACCTACGCTGTCAAAGAAAGGCAAATTCCAAAATATAGGTTTGTTCTGACGGAGAGCAACCCATGCATTGAGAAGAAAATGTGGAATGGCCCGTTCGAGGTGGATTGGGAAATGAAAAGTTCGCTTCACCTTTCAGCGCTTGAGAGTCTCTGATTACAGTGGGATACAAGCAGACCCTGAGTCTGGTGATTTGTATCCACTGGCCGCGGGGGTAGGGATAAAAAGAATGATCACACTGTGCTCGATAATGTTGGCTGTTATCCCAAGGCAATGGAAAAGTGGACGGGTCAAGGTGGAAAGGAGATTTGCGGACTGGATTGGACTGGGTTCACAACTTTCCGCAGCTTCTTGCGGAACTCACGTTTACTCTCCTCAATGACTTCGATATTTCATTCAAGGTGTAAATTCATTGATGCTGCGATCCGTTTGCAGGTTCAGTGTTTTTGCTCGTTTGCTCCTTCGATACGTGGTGTGGGATTCCCTTCCCTCCACAGCGATCGTTACATGAAACATCGTCACGCTTTATTCACCATCAGTAATTCACCCGTATTCCCCTTTTCTGAAGATCACCATCATGCATAGGAATTTATTAAGCAAAGGCAAAATATTACCATTTATTTGTTTAGAACTACTCCATAGTTTCCCCACCACAACCAATTCATATACGGTTTTATGGAAAATGTAGTAATGGGTTACCAGGAGCTCCGATGACGGCGATGATCACGTACAGTACTCTGTCAACGCTGTAATATTCGTCAATCATTTTGTATGTGAGGCAATGTATACCGAAATACCGCAAGCAGACGCTCCGAATGAAATACTGAAGCTTCGGTACACATTTCCCGGGTTTTATATTCGCAGGGACCTCTACGGGGACTTGATATAGATACAAACATGCATTAGAAAACGTGAAAAACAGATGACGACAGCTGAGAGAAACCCCCGCTGGAGCAGATTGTGTTCAGTTCAAGGATTTAATTGCGAAACACCAAATACAGTCAAATATAATCACACTAATGATTAATGTGTGTCCGTAGACGTCTTCCAGCAACGGGGATATTGTTTGAAACACAACCAGAAAAATATTTTCAATGTCTGATTCTTTGTCCGGTGTCAATCAAACTGTTTCCCTCAGCCATGTGACAGTAATTGCCCGGATACACTTCCCTGAGACACAGCTGCCATTACTGTACTTGACTATTGTGGGATGTGTATTTACCGATTGCTGAAATAAATTCACAGCCTTCCTCAAACTAATGCACTTTATCGCACTCAGTGAACTAGTACAACCAGTAGAACATTGGCATATATTTCAGCAGCTAACACCACGCATTTAATTCGGAATATCACGGCATTTCACGCTCAAGTCGTCCTACCTCGACACAGTTTGACAAACACATTGAGCGGCTCAAACCGAGTCTCTGGCGTGGTAAGTCTTTCCATCAGACCATAGGATATGGGAGCCGAAACAGACCATTCGGCCCATAGAGTGTTCTCCGGCATTCAAACATAGACTGATCCAACTCTTCCAGACATCCCTACTCCTCTTCCTTCACCCCATACTATATACACCCTGCTCCTATATTCTATATCTCTGGAAATGAAGGTAAACCTTGCTTTCGCCTTCTTCACAAACGACTCAAACTGGAGCTTAACCTTTATGTTATCTTGCACAAGGACTCCAGGTCAATTTGCCAAGTCAAGTCATGTCAAGTCAATTTTGCATATCTGCATTTTGAATTCCCTCCCCATCTAAATAATAATATGCACGTTTATTTGTTCCACCAAAGTGCAGGACCATCGACTTTCCAAACCAATTTCCCGAAACTATCTCAGTCTCCCTGCAGGCTCTTTCTTTCCTCAACACTGCCGCTCCTTCATCTACCTTTGTATCATCGGAAACTTTAGCCACAAATCAATTAACACCGAAGTCCAAACAACTGACATACACCGTAAGAAGCAGTGGACCCAACACTGACCCCTTTCGAACTCCACTGGTGACCGGCAGCCAGCCAGAATATGGTCCCTTTATTCCCAGTGTCTGTTTATTTTTGTCTATCAGCCAATGCTCCACACATGCTCGTAACTTCCCTGTAATTATACAAGCTTTTATCTTGCTCAGCAGCCTCGTGAGCGACATCTTGTTAGAGGCCTTCTGAAAATCGTCACGTCTATTTCCTCTCCCTTGTCTACCATTTTCGTCCGAATTGATGGGCTTAATTCTACGTTCATCCTAAATCTGCAACCTATAGTGCTTGAGTGCGGGACTAGATTCATTGCGTTGGTACAAACTTTAGGCCTGCCCTCAGGAAATCTGATTTTGCACTGCGAGAGAAAAAATGAAAATTTTGAAATACTAAAGCTCTGAGCATCACTGTCTATGCCTATATATACCCAACTGAGATCTTACAGGACGGATGATATCTCCCTGTCCCCTACAGTATTCATGTATTCAGCGTAAGCTGGGCCTTATGTCCCAGCGGTAACCCACAATTCGCAGTTTGACCTACAATCAACAAATTCTAAGTATCTGCGGTAATCCAGTCGGTGTCGGCGTTTTGGCTCCGCGGGGTTGATGCGATGAATTTGTTTGTGACCCCCATCAGTGCCGAATCTCAGGTGGGTAAAAGCCCCTGTAGTCGCCAGCTAGGAATGTTGTTTTACAGTGGAAACATGCACAACCGAATTTCGTGATGGATGATTCCATGCCCGGTTGTAAAGCGATGAGGATTGGCTATAGAACTAGCAATCACATGTCTTAAAATGCCTGTGCCACAGAAACGACTGTAGAAACTCCGGAAACCTCTATATGTGCACTACATCCGGGTCATTTCTAATGAGAATGATTGAGCAGTACAGGTCAAAGAAGAATATGAGATCACAATTCGAAGTCACAGACATGGATCATGGTAGACAACTAGAGAAGATTAAATTAAATGGCAGCCAGAGATCTAGCCAATTAGACTCAGAAATGGATTTGTGAAAGAAGAGTTTAGTGGAAGTTGGCAATTCCTGTTTTAGACCAGTAGCCAATGCTGTGCCACAGGGATCAACTCCAAGCCCGCAGTTTTTAGTCATCAGTATTAACGATTTGGATGACATTGTTGTTGACTTGGGTCGTAAGTCTTCAGCTGACACAGAAGTAATGGCGTCGAAGAGATTAGAATACGTTCTAGATGGAATGAAGCAGTTTGCCCAGAAATAAGCCTGGGTTCACTGTATTACACGGCAAGCAGTCGTGCTCTGGATCCGCTCCAGAGGTCGGTACACTGTATTACACGGCAAGCAGTCGTGCTCTGGATCCGCTCCAGAGTGACCTCAGCACACAGGCACATATTTTACTGAAGAGAGAGACACGCGGGTAGATAGAGAGGGGGAAACGATATTTGTCACCAATACTCATCATTGATGAATCGGTGCGGGGGGAGGGATATCATCTTCTGGTCTTCTGTACATGACCCGGTGGGACCGATCGGAGTACCCTCCACAGTGTCTGCCAGCCAATTCAGAGGAGACGAAGTTAAACTGAAGATACTGCAAAGAAGTTTCCAGGAAATATTACCGGGACTTTAGGTCTTGGGTTATCCGGAAACAATGGGTAAGACAAGACTTCTTCATTCGAAGCAGAGATTCCAAATCTGTGGTGTACAACAGTCTGTTTAATGGTATTGGTCCATGGCATACACAACATTGGGAAGTCCTGCCTTGCGCGTGTTGGGGGTATCTCACTTCGCATGTGACATAGTGAAAACGAACGCTCACACCGTTTGTTTCCCAGGTGTAGAAGAATTTCAACGTGCAGTGGAAGAATGTAATCCTCCAATCCATCCAGCAGACCAGTGAACCTCTTTCCCTCTCCCTCCAGCTCCTGCATTATTTTATCCGGTAGTATGGTGAACAGAACAGTGTTCAAAGATTCTTTATTTTAGGTACATTGGTATATTAGTAAATTATGAATGCTATTTAAATGTCTGCGCACAATCTCTGTCAGTTACAGAAATTATGTTTGATTGCCAAGAATAATACCAAATCACGAGAGAAGAAAAAAACATAAAGGCTCAACCAGAGATTGCAAGAGAAATACAGTATATGAATAAATCAAAAGAGACAAACTTTTATCGTGGCGGCGTAGATCTGAATATTAAAACAATTGGTTCATCGAAACGCGGGAAGTGAAAACGACACGTAACTGTGAAAGTGGGCTTTAGTTAAAGTGAAAGCAATTGCTAACAGCGAAATGAAATGTCGTAAAAATAAATAATAGACTCATTGTAAGCGTGCTGACATAATTAGAGAGAGCATCTCTAGGAAAATTGCAAAAGCAATTTTCCGGCAAAAGTGGTGAAGTGTCAACAGTAAATAATTATAAATTTATGAAAGGTGAGATAAGAGAGAGGCAGGACATTTGTTTCCACTGGTAGGTGAAGCTAATAATAGGGTATATAGCCAAAGATTCGTGGGAGTAGATTCAGGACGGAGATAAGTAGGAACTGCTTTTCTCAGAGAGTGGTCAATCTGCGGAATTCTCTGCCCAATGCAGGCTACCTCAGTAAAAATACTTAGGACAAGTTTGGGTAGATTTTTTTTTGCATGAGAGGGGAGTTAATAGTTATGGGGAAAAGGCAGGTGGGCGGAGGTGAGTTCATAACTAAATCACCGCGATCCTGTTGAATGGCAGAACAGGTTCGACGGGCCAGCTGGCCGCCTCCTGCTCCTATTTCTCCTGTACAGACAGTGGATATGTGAAACACGGACAGAAAATGCACCTGAAGTTCGACACGTCCGAGAACACGTAAAGGAAAGCAACATAGTGAACTTGTCCGATCCGAGAGTTTGTCGGGATCCCTTTCCAAAGATGGTCCCTGACAAGCTGACTTTTCCCAATTGTAATGTGTAAAGAAACACGGTTAGAGCAATGAATTAGCCTATCATTCACTGTAAGAACAGTTGATAACATACAAGAACAAGTATGTGTGCGAAAGACAGAGAAGAAGAGGGAGTGAGAGGAGGGAGTGAGAGGAGGGAGTGGGAGGGAAAAAGAGAGGGGGCGACAGAGCGACGCAGAGTGAGAAAGAGAGAGAGAGAGCGAGAGATGAGAAAGCGTTCGTGTTAGCGTCAGTCGGAGACGATAGGCGAATGAAGCTCCGACTACCGAACGGATCCTTTCGGAGCGGTGAAGGGAAACATTTTCGGAGGGTAGAGGCAGAAGTAACTGGCAGTTAGAGCAGCGACCAGAGAACGGATCGTTTCAGAACAGCGGGTAGAGATACGCTCCGAGGCTCGGGGTTAGAAGGAATTGGCCGAAGGAGCAAGAGTAAAGAACCTCAGATCCTTCGCCTTCTACATCCTCGGAGATTGTGGATGAGAGAGACAATAAAACTCCCGATCACTCTGCCCGATTGTGGGTCACTTCCCTCAACCTCGTCTTCCCTTCTCACTCTACAGTCCTATCACTGTTTCTGTCTCTCCCTTCTTCCTCATGCAGCAACACTCCCACACACTCAGCGCACCCTCCCTTCTCCCTTCATCGTTCCTCGATTCGTTCTTAACCCCTTCTGACCGCGTTTCTTCTCACATCCTGACAATCCCTTTTCCACTCTATTCCCTTTCTCACCCTCCCACCATCACCATTTCACTCTCATTCTTCTCTATTTGTTCCATTAACCCACTCCCACCCCTTCCCCACTTTGCTGTCCGAACTGAATCTCTCCCCATGTTCATTCTAGGATACAAACTCCCTCTATTTCAATGGGCGATGGTTACAGAAACATCTACTAGATAATTAATAGTCTTAGTGTTCGGTCCGGAGAATGGAACTGGCGGGTTGAAGCAGATAGAGAGAAGGAGATAGACTAGACTGCAGAGAGAGAGGGACATAGCGGAATCAGTGAGAGTGAGATAAAACGGGGGGACTGGGCTGCAGAGAGAGAAAGAGAGGGACGTAGTGGGATCAGAGAGAATGGGCAGAGAGGCTGTGCCATGGAGCGGGAGAGTCATAGTGAGATCAGAGAGGGACAGACAGAAACACTGGAACTGCTGCGCGTGAAAAGAAGTAGCGGAGAGAAAACGGAAAAGAGAAGAGAAAATGAGGCACAGAGAGCGACTGCGGGTTAAAGATTCAGTGACAGACGGCGGAGAAATCGGAGGGGTGAGAGACGGGGACCAGAAAGACGGGGAGGGAAGAAGACGGGGAGGAGAAGAGATGAGAAAGCGACAGGCTGAGAATTTGAGGGGGCAGAATGACCAGGAGGATAGTGCCTGAGGGCATGGAGTTCGAAAATGACGGAGAAAGAAAGAGGGGGTAAATGCGGTATGGAAGAGTGCGAGACAGGGATAATGGGGGGCACGATAAATGTCGAAGACTGGGGAGGAGAGAGGGTTAGTGGGGGAGAGAGACTGGCGTGAAAGTAATTGGGGAGAGAATGGGGAGAAGGACATGATTAGGAATAATGCGGAGAGGGATCTGTGGAGAGAATGACGTAGAACTATTAGGGGAAGAGAGAGGGTGAGAAACAATGGTGTTGGGGTTCAGAAAGGCACTAAGGGTTCGAAAGAGAAGGACTGCGGAAAACACTGAACTGGAGGGTGGTAGGAAGATACTGGGGGAACCGACAGATAGAGAGAAAGACGGGGATAAAGATCGAGAAGGGAGAGAAAGGCGAAAAAGACGGGTTGTGGGAGAAAACGGGTGAGAGATCGGGAACCAAGAAAGTGCAGAGAGAGAGCGAGAGAGAGACAGAGTAGACTGGTGAGATAGATAGAGAGAGAGAGAGAGAAGTAAGAGTGGTGAGAGAGAGAGAGAGAGTGGCCTGCTGAACTGAGAGAGGTGTGGGCGAGGAGAGAGAGAAAAAATGTAATAGACAGTTGGTGAAGAGAGAGACGGGGTGTCTGGGGGCCAGGAGAATGAAGAAGGGGGAACCGATGGGGAGATACGCTTCGGTGAGGAGAGAGATCTGGTGTTTGAAGAGGGATTTGGAATGGGGAGAGAGAAAAGAGAGGAAAGAGATTTGGTTTGGTCGAGACCT
>JAUOBT010000368.1:3251904-3266369 GCA_032362145.1 Hypanus berthalutzae
GGTCTCCCACAGGCTAGCGGAGGGAAGGAGGCGCCTTACTGCTCCTGTTGGTGGAATTATTCCACCCCGCCACCCTATCATACCATCATGAATGGCTATGATGATTCACTCTCAGAGAATATCAACTCCCTTAAGGCAAGTTTAAGGGAGGAAAGAATTAAGCCTGTTGGAGTATCTGGAGCATCTCTTGACCCTGTGATCTTTGTCTCGGAGGCCTAAGCTGGAACATCGTTTCAGAGGGTCTAATCTGGCGTCACGTCCTGAAGATGATCTGAAAATCTTCGCCGAACAGCTGGCAGGAGTTTTCAGAGTCATCTTCAATTATTTTCCGCAGGAGGTGCAAGTTCCCATCTGCTTCTAATGAGCTGCAATCATACCATTGCGCAAGAAGCCTCAACGGCTGTGGCCCAGTAACATTTACAGCTAGTGTGATCGAATACTTAGAGTAATTGATTATAACTAAACAGGGACCTGGAGCTACTGTAAATTGCGGGACGCCATAAGAAGTCTACGGCCGATGCAATCTCATTGGCTCTTCTCCCGGCTTTGGATTACATGGACAATATTAATAATCACGTCAGGCTGCTAGTTGTTGATGCAACCCATCAGAAGCTCATTACGAATGAACAAACTGCAATGCCTCGGTCTCCGTACATCTCTTTGCTACTAGCGGGGTTGCCGAAAACTTCTGCATTGTACTAGATTTGTCACCGTTGAGTGGAGACCGAGTTTGTAAATCTATTAGGAAAAAAGAATGTTTGGAAAGGCTCGTGGGGAGCGCCGTAGAAAGATTATGGGTCATGTGGCTGTGTAGTAGAGCCAAGGTCAGGGGTTGGATCGGAAGTGTAGGTGTAGACACATTCAGCCCTGAAAACAGACGATGCTTTTTGATTCCAAATAATTGGTTTATTGATTATTACAGAATACCTCTCTGGTGATTCCCACTTCTTCTCAATTTTCCATCCATGATCCCCTCTCCCTATTCCCTTTCCGCAATCAGACTTCCAAAGGGACCCTTTTCAGAATCAAGTTTATCATCACTCATGAAATCGCGTAATGAAATTAGTTTGTTTTTATAAAAATTGCTATTGTGGTAGCAGTACAGTGCATGAATAACACTACCACAGTACTATGCCGTTATCAGAGTGCTGTAGTTACTTCATACTCTAAGTACTATAGGATAGCTATATATGTGCGTAAGACTTTTGTACAGAACTCTATAAATTTGTCAATTATACAAATACTGTTGGTAGAATTTCAGAAGGTGAAGAGGAGGAATACGGGGGCGAGGTAGATCTGCTGGTTGAGTGGTGTCGCAACAACAACCTTATACCCAGCGTCCGTAGGACCAGTAAATTCATTGTGGATTTCAGGAAGGTGTAGTCAATTGAATACATACCAGTCCTTGTCGATGGATCAGCGGGAGAGAGCGTAAAGAACTTCAATTTCCTTCTCAGAAGAGCTGTCCTGGCCTCAATGGGTTAATGAAATTACAAAGAAGGCACAAGAGGGGCTCTGTTTGATTCGGAGTTTGTGGACACGGTGTGAAATTAAAGACTCTCACAAATGTCTGAAGATGTGCGTTGGATAGCATCCTAACTGGTTAAATCTCCGTCTGCTCGGTATTCAATAAAGCTGCGGGACGTTGAGGACTAAGCTTCTATCCCGGACAATAAACTCCCCAGCATCGATGATATCTTGAAAAAGCGATGTTTCAAAAACACGGCATCGGTCATAAAGGACTCTTATCACACAGGACATGCCTTCTTCTCATTTCTGATATCAAGAAGAAGGGAGAGGAGCCCGAAAATACATATTCCACTTCTCCTATACCTTGAGATTTAAAAATCGATAGTGAACGAGGGAAAACAATGCATGACAAGCTGAACAATCAGTCGTGCTTTTCACCGGTTCGTTGCATGGGGAACAGCTGATTGTGAAATCACAATTCGGGATAGCATTCATTGTCGTGACAGATCTGGTGACAAGTACGGATTTAATTGACAGTTTGACATTATTATGTCAATAATGTCAATAATGTGAATTACAGTAAAATTTCCCGCTGCACCATCTGCAGAAAAGTGACGAGTGATTTTCTTCCCCGATCATCTAACCCTGGGCAGCGAATGTGTTCCCAGGCTGGGACACACCAAGGATTTCTCTAGTTCAAATGCACATGTCCCCACTATGGGGCGAGTACCTTGCACCTGGGAAAATCAGCGTCGGATGAACAGCCAGCTGTGCCACCTGGTAGCAGGATCACGTATCCAGCCGCCATATGCTCATCTCGATCCGGGATCTACTGGAATCTTTGATAGAAATCTCAAACTTGCCCGTTAAAGAGAAGGGCGGATAATCAGCCCAAAGTGTTTCTATTCCGCTGGTCATGTGGTTCACATAGAGAGCCGATCACAGGATTACTGCCAGTCCTGGTCTGGGTTCCTGCAAAGATCTCAATTCCTTCTCGCCGGTCCGACTGAATGCATTGTCCCTCAGCCTGAAGAAGATGGAATAATAAGGAAGAAATGAACGGATTACACTGTATGAACAACAGCGATCTGCGCTAATATTTCAACACAATGTTATCGAAAAATATTATTAGAGGAAACAGTACACCACTGATTTTATCTACTGAATAGAAGCACAAAGACTCACTCGATCCACTGCAGACTTGCGGCGGTCAGCATGAAGCGGCGGAGAACGGGGACAGATCGATCTGTGAATGAGTTCGATCCCAGATCCAATACATTCAGAGAAGTGTTTTTACTGAGAGCGGAGGCGAGATCCTTAGTGCAAGAATCAGTGAGACCTGTCTTGTATAGACTGTAGATGAGAGAGATGATAGACACGCAGAGAAACGTGACAGGGTGAAAATCCCCAATGTTGATCAGTAACACAATTACTGGTCACACAAATTCTCTAGTATTTTGGTACTTACCCCAGATTCTGTATTTTACACTCCGGGTTTCTCAGAGCAATAGACACCAGTTTCGCTCCTGAATCTCCCAGGTCATTACTGCCTAGTCTGACCACAACAGGACAGAAAGGAAAACGATAAGATTGAAACTCTATGTCCGTTATTACAGGATATAACTTTCATGTTTCAGGAAACACCAGGAGATTAATAAATAAACGTAATTATTTCCCGCACTACCCGCCGCTCAGTTATTTACGGAACGTCAGTAAACTATTTAATACAATTCTCTCAGTTTTTCGCCGAATTTAGCCTCGTTCCGTCGATTGCGAAATCTTTTGCATGCGAACGGTAGGGGGCGAAAGAGTTGGTGAATTTATCATTCATTCACGGAGCCATCCTTCAAACACAGGGCAGGAGGCACAGGCACAGAAACAAAAGAAAGCGCAAACTATTTACAGTTTAGAGATAAATATATTTACCCTAATTGCTGGCATTTGTGGAGCACGAGAACCAGACGCTGGAGGCCTTCACTCTCGATGCGGCAACCCCATAGATCCAGATGTTTGACTGAATCGCAGAACTCAATGGCGTGAGACAGGACAGCGCAGTCAATCGGAGTGAATCGCAGTCCACTGAATGAGAGTGTTTCCATAGACCCCAGTATGGCCTGAGCCAGTCCATTATTCTGAGACTCAAACAGGTAGTGCAACGTATTAAGGAGATTCCGTTTACCGGCTTCGCTCCATGTGTTTCTAGCTTGACGTGCAACTTCCTCCTTCACCCAATCTATCACCCGGCAGATTGTTTGATATGGAAATGGGCCGAGAAACTCTTCCAAGCGCCATGCTGACCCTGGGGAAGAGAGACCCGCAACAAAACGGAGAAATACCTCAAATCGCCCATCCGTCGTACTGTGGACTTCCGTCAGGAGCCTCATAATGTCTCTGCTTTCTGGAGTCAGGAATTGTGCAAGGGCGGCTACAAACTCCTGGATGGTGAGGTGTGGGAATGTATACACCACGCTCCGGGCAGCATCCTCTCTCTCCAAAAGCTCCATCAGGAACCCGGACAGGAACTGGGAAGACTGTAGATTGTACTTGATCAAATCTCCATCTGTAAACACAATCTTCCTCTCAGACACTCCTCTGAAGGCCATCTGACCAACCCTCAGTAACACATCACGGGGGTTGTCAATCTCACGGCCGTGGTTTTTCAGAATGTTGTATATATAGTAGGAATACAGTTGGGTAATGGTCTTGGGAACAACTTGGAGTTCCCTATCTCTTTTTGTGAAGAAGGGGCCCAGGGCCAGGGCAAGGATCCAGCAGTAGGAGGGGTTGTAACTCATGGTGTACAGAATTCCGTTCTCCTCAACGTATTTTAAAACATCTGCTGCCACTGCCTGGTCTTTGAAAAACTTGTTGAAATATTTCTTCCTTTGCTCACCAACAAATCCTAGGATTTCCGACCAGACGCTGATATCTGCCTTTTCTAATAAATGTAATGCTGTGGGGCGGGTGGTCACAAGCACTGAACACCCTGGGAGCAGCTTGTTCTGGATTAAACTGTACACGATGTCAGGTACTTCACACACACGTTCTGGATCTGTGCACATGTACAAAGGTTCCGTGTCTCCTGAATTGTTGCCAAAGTCGATTCTGTACTTGAATTCA
This sequence comes from Hypanus berthalutzae, assembly GCA_032362145.1. Lineage (NCBI taxonomy): Eukaryota > Metazoa > Chordata > Chondrichthyes > Myliobatiformes > Dasyatidae > Hypanus > Hypanus berthalutzae. The sequence continues at coordinate 3,256,495 of JAUOBT010000368.1, forward strand.
TCCAAACCATCGAAAATAAAAAGTAGTCCCTCTGGGTTCTGCCAGAGCTCTGCCACAATATTCCCTAAGTAAGGATACTGATCCAGAATCAAGTCTCTCAGGCTTATTCTACAGTTAATTGAGTTTAAATCCCGGAAGTTGAAACTGAATACAAACTGGAATTCTTGGTATATTTGCCCTGTGGCCCAATCATAAACAATCTTTTGTATCATTGTTGTTTTCCCGATGCCCGGGACGCCGGCGACAACAGCAGAACTCCCAGTAGAACTTTTCTTGAAGTACTTCTTTATTTCACGTAGAAATCGACGTGAGTAACTTTTGTGAAACAAGTATTCGGTCGGGATCTTATCCAGCTCCCTCCGGAGATGTTTCTCTCTCCACTCTTCATGGTCTCTGCCTCTTGCCAGCAGCTCATGTTCCACCAGCCTCCGATCTCGAACAGTAGAAATGACCGTGAGCTCAGCGTATCGATCAACCAGCTGGAAAATCTTCACCTTCTCCTTCATCAATATGGTGCTCACTCTCAGAGTTTCAGTTTGCACCCGCAAAGTCTCCTTGTGTTTATCTTGAGCCGCTTCAAATATAACAAATTAAGGCATTTATTCAAATATGTTCTTTAATGTAAGAATAATCATAATCAAAATCAGAACCACGTTTGCTCCTACTGTCACATGCGAAAAGTTATTTTGCGGCAGCAGTGGTGTGTAATACATAAGAATACTACAAGATATAATAAGAATATATAATAAATTGTCAGTACAAAATTTGATCAAAACTCATAAGCTGATGTTCTTGTGTGCAAGGACCTTTCAGTAATGTTTTATCAAAAGATAAGAAAATATTGTGTATGTCTTCATTCTCCTGTACCTTTCCGCCTGACAGTAGTAGCGAGAAAGAGGACATGTTCTGGAGGGTAAGAGCATAGAAAGATAGAAAACCTACTGCACAATAAAAGCCCTTCGGCCCACAATGCCCGCCCACAATGCCGTGCCGAACAATTACTTATTTTAGAAATTACCTCGGGTTACCTCTAGCTCCCTACTTTTCTCAGCTCCATGTGGCTGTCTAGGAGTCTCTTAAAAGACCATATTGTATCCGCCCCACCACAATGGCCGGCAGCCCATTCCACGCAGTCACGACATGTCCACTGTACCTACTTCCAAGCACCTTAACACTGTGCCCTCTCGTGTTGACCGTTTTAGCCCTGTGGAAAAAGCTTCTGACCATCGACACGACAATTGCCACATCATCTTGTACACCTGATTGATGGATGACGCCTTTCTGGGAGATCACTTGTTTACAATAACCTCGATGCGTGGAAGGCCCATAAAGGAGCTCTCCGCATGTTTATTTCCTTTAAATGTTTTGCATTAACCACTGCACACCAGAATCAGAAGGCGATCATTTAGAATGCCATCGATAGTACATCTGCTGAAATTTGCTGGAGGATTTGGTGACATACCAGACTATCTGAAATTCCGACTGAAATGCAGCCGCTGGCTTCCTTCGTCGGAATTACATCAGTATGCTAGGCCGACGGCAGAGCCCAGGAACTGAAACTGCTCACCCTCTCCACTGCTGCCTCTCAGTCCGACCTAGTCTGTTTTCCTTTGACATTGCTTCCTGGCCATAATGAATTCCTTAGACCTGGAGTGCAAGGCTGCTTCAAAGATACCATTCATCTTAGTGATCTATGCACCTCCTCGTCACTATCTGAGATTGTGCAGACAGCATTTCCAGCGAATTTAGATGTCGTGTTTGCGCGACGCCTAGCCGCAACGTCGTTAGTTAGAGAACGTAGACGATGTCTTTGATGATTGTCAACGAGAAAGAGCTGTTTTGTACAGATTCTATTCTAACTGTGAGAGCTCAGAGATACAGTTGGAAAGTGAACTACGAACGTTGAGGTTTTGAAGTTTATTGATTCGTTCTGAGGATCTGTCTATAGCTCGTGAATTGTGGCAAGTTTTCAGATATTCTGAATGTGAGCAGTTTGAGACGTAGCCAGACATTAAATGAGACCTTCCTCATTTCATTATTGCTTAAACTATTATTGGTCATTATTTGGCTGGTGACAATGCTCGTCTCTACCTGTGCAGAATAAGTAGAGGCGGAATCTATAGGCTCTTTTAAGAGACTTTTGGATAGGTACCTGGAGGTTAGAAAAACAGAGGCTATAGGTAAGCCTAGCAATTTCTAAAGTAGTGAGATGTTCGGCACAACTTTGTGGGCCGAAGAGCATGCATTGTACTGTATTTTTTAATGTTTTATCTTTCTAGAATAAGTGTTATTTCTTGGAAAAGAAACGTGACGACGGTCACTGTTCTGCTCCATCTGGTATCACAGTCGTGTCCAGTAACTATTTATTATCGCACTCAACGGCTCAATAAGCGCTTCCCTTTACCACAGTAGTCGTTTTAGGTATATATGCGTTTCGAAATGAATGAGAGTTGTTTGTTTTTTTTTCACTGATGGTCTACGAGGACCCAATCAGTTACAGAGTTCATGTTCTTTCTGTTTACAGCAACATCCTTACAGGTTTTCATCTGTCCTACACGGAATTCAAGGAATTGGAGCCTAATCATAAACAAGTAGTGAAGAAATGTTCAAATTTATAGTAAGTCCCCAGTCAGCGACAACGCCTCAAGAATTGTAAACATAATTACCAGATTTTTATTGTATTTGTCATATTTTACGAACTATAGAGGAGTGTATGGAGTTTCAGATTTCATCAGTCAAGGGTTTAAAGGATTTCTACTTTTCCCGGATCATTTCAAATTGCAGTTGGTAACATAATGTTTTGGGATACTTTGAATTCTGACCTGAGATTAAATACAAACATAGAAAACACAATAATGCTCTTCGGCCCAGAAAGATGTGCCGATCATGTACCTGCCTTAGAAATTAGTAGGCTTACACATAGCCTTCCATCTTTCTAAGCTCCATGTACCTATCCAAAAGTCTCTTAAAAGACCCTATCGTATCCGCCTCCACAGCCGTTGCCGGCAGCCCATTCCACGCACTCACCACTCTCTCATTAAAAAAAAGACTTACCCCGACATCTCCTCTGTCCCTACTCCCCAGGACCTTAAAGCTATGTCCTCTTTCGCAACCATTTCAGCCCTGGGAAAAGCTTCTGACTATCCACACGATCAATGCCTCTCATCATCTTATAAATCTTTATCAGATCACTTGTCATCCTTCGTCGCTCCAAGGAGTAAAGGCCGAGTTTACTCAAACTATTCTCATAACGCATGCTCCCCAATCCAGGCAACGTTTTTGTAAATCTCCTCTGCACCCTTTCTGTGGCTTCCACATTCTTCCTGTAGTGAAGCGATCAGAACTGAGCACAGTACTCCAAGTGGGGTCTGACCGGGACTTATATAGCTGCAACATTACCTCTCGACTTCTAAATTAAATTTCACGATTGATGAAGGCCAATACACCGTACACCTTCATAACCACAGAGTCAACCTGCGCAGCTGCTTTGAGCGTCCTATGGACCCCAAAATCCCTCTGATCCGGCACACTGCCAAGAGTCATATTATATATTCACTATATTCTGCCATCTTATTTGATCTAATAAATGAACCATTTCACAGTTATCTGGGTCGAACTCCAACTTCCACTTCTCAGCCCAGTTTTGCATCCTATTAATTTCCCGCTGTAACCTCTGACGGCCCTCCACACTATCCACAACACCTCCAAACTTTGTGTCATCAGCAAATTACTAACCCATCCATCCACTTCCTCATCCAGGTCATTTATAAAAATCACAAAGAGTAAGGGTCCCAGAATAGATCCCTGAGGCACACTGCTGGTCACCGACCTCCATACAGAATATGACCCATCTACAACCACTCTTTGCCTTCTGTGGGCAAGCCAGTTCTGGATCCACAAAGCAATATCTCCTTTGATCCCATGCCCCCTTACTTTCTCAATAAGCCTTGCATGGGGTACCTTATCAAATGCCTTGCTAAAATATATATACACTACATCTACTGCTCTACCTCCATCAATGTGATTAGTCACATCCTCAAAAAACTACCCTCAGGCTCGTAAGGCATGATCTGCCCTTGACAAAGCCATGCTGACTATTCCTAATCATATTATACCCCTCCAAATTTCCATAAATTTTGCCTATCAGGATCTTCTCCATCAACTTACCAACCACTGAAGTAAGACTCACTGGTCTATAATTTCCTGGGCTACCTCCACTCCCTTTCTTGAATAAGGAAACAACATCAGCAACCCTCCAATCCTCCGGAACTTCTCCTGTCCCCATTGATGATGCAAAGATCATTGCTAAAGGCTCAGCAATTTCCTCCCTTGCCTCCCACAGTAGCCTGGGGTACAGCTTTTCCAGTCTTATCCAACTTGATGCTTTCCAAAAGCTTCAGTGCATCCTCTTTCTTAATATCTATATGCTCAAACTTTTCAGTCTGCTGTAAGCAATCCCTACAGTCACCAGGATCCTTTTCCATTGTGAACACTGAAGCAAAGTACTTGTTTATTTATTATTATTATTTGTTTTCTCTGCTTGATTATGTATTGCATTGAACTGCTGCTGCTAAGTTAACAAATTTCATGTCATATGCTGGTGATAATAAACCTGATTCTGATTTTGATTCTGAGCTTCCTCCCTCTTTCTGCCTCTCAAGGAACTACTGTGGACAATGTTATTAGAAGTCATTACTCAGAAAATAGCCAGCTATCAAGAAAGTGAGAACCTTAATCAATGTTCTCTTTCCCACATTAGGCAAACCAAAGCTGAGGTAGCTTCTCCAAATAGGTTTGAGTTCTAACACTGTCTCTGCCATCTGGAGGAAATGAATATTGAGTGAGGGAGAGTTTTAGTGATGTTCATTACAGATCACTAGCATCCCTGGTTTAACAACATCATATGACATATTCGTAACAGAAGGCATGTCATTCACTGTTTAAATATGGGCTCTTCATTTTATTTTCCTCTCATTATTTACAGAGTACTTCTCAATTATGGACAAAACATAGGATGTTTACTCTTGCATAGTTATCAAAATGGACAAATGTAGTGGTGACGATATTAATTTTCAGAATTGGAGTACTTTGTGCTGTGTGTGTGGCTCTGGTTCAATTTCCATACCTGTGTGCTTCACTTGACCTGAAATTATCTGCAGTGTCATTATCTGTGTCACTGTACCAAGAGCTGACCACACTAAATAAGACTGATTATGGGTCATGGGCTTCACATCTACCTGCAATAATAGGCTTCTGTCTTAAAGTTTGGATTCAAACCCTCCTCTTAAAGCAGAGACAGACTCTTTGCAGTTAAAAATCAAAAAGTAAGTCAGTTCTGATCAACTAAAAGAAGATGTTATGAAAGTTGCAAATGACAACTAATGAACCCCAATGACTGGACGACCCGCTGTGATGTGGTTTGTCAGACTAAGCTTTGTTGTTATGTCCGATGGTCAGATGACTGAACATTGATTCACATACACTGGCACTAGGGCAACACTAATCCAATAAAAAAAACTTGGAGATCTTTTCTATGCAGAGAGTAGTTAGAATGTGGAACTCACCACCTTATAGGTTGGTTAAGGCAAATGAATACTTTAGGAAAGCAGTGCAAAAATATGCCAAAAGGTTTAATAGTGAAAGATAGAAGTACTACTGTTAGAGGGCAAACGGCCTGTTTGTTTTAATAACATGCAATACTCTGTAAATAATGTACATTGATCTAAAACTTATTTTTATTATCTCTTTTAAGCACCAAGAAAGTCCAATACATGATGTCGTTATGCAACAGAATGTGAAGTCAACATTTGCCAGCAAAGGTGGTGACATCCAACAACAATACCAAGATGAGGCAAAGAAGACCAAATTAGCTGAAAAAACTCTTCAGGAGGAGAGCAAGAGACTTAGTCTTCTAAGAGCACGTCGGCCAGTTGATAAAATGGAAGAGAAAGAGGTGGTGGAGTACTACAGGGACCCCAAAATAGAAGCCAGCCTTTCTGACTTGCGCAATGATATTCACCAAGTGCGGAAACAGAGACAGGAAACCCAGAGTAATATAAATTCAACTAGGCAGAAAATTAATTTGCTGGCAGATGATCAGAAAAATGCCATTACTGGGCTGCTCACTAAAGAGGTGAAGAAAATTGAGAGGCTCCCTGCTTTGGATGTTGAAGCTGAAAATCTACGCAGTGAAATTAATACTCTGAGAAGGGAAAAGCAGATAACTATTGGTGACTGGGATCGTCTAACAAGAGAGGTCACCATCCTTGAGCAGAAGCCAATCAACATTAAAGAAAAGGTTGTTGTGGTTGAAAAAGTGAAGGTAGAAAGAGACCCGAATATGTTGAAGGCTTCCAAAAGTCTTCAAAGTGAGATTGAAGATGAGGGTCATAAAAAACAAGTGCTGACTGAAAAGATACGTTATATGCTAACTCAGATTGAGACCCTGGAGAAACAAGCCGGAAAAACTAGTCCAAAGGTAATGATTAAGGAGATCAAGAAGATAGAAAAGGACCCTCAACTTGAAAAGGACTTAGTCAAATTCAGGAAGCTTTGTGAGGAAGAAAGCCAGAGTAATGGTGATCTAGAGAGAGAACTGAGTGAGCTGCAGATGAAGTACAGAATTATCTATGATCAGAAACCAAAAATAGAAACAAAAGAAATAGTTCAAGAGAATTTCCGTATCCTTCCTGAAACTGAGCAAGAGATAACAAAACTGAAAAAAGACATACGAGAAACTGCAAAGAGAAGGGGTGATGTGGAGATGGAAATCACCATCGCCCATGGGGACCTAGAAGTGCTGAAAGACAGGAAACCTCAAATTCAGTATAAAGATATCACCAAGGAAGTTGTGAAGCTTCAGAAAAGCCCAGAAATGCTTAAGGAGATTGATCAACTCAAACATAAACTCCCTCAAATGGATGATGAACATGGTGATATGCAGGTACAGATTAAGAGGTTGAAAAATGAAAGAGATGAGTGGCGGAAAGAACGGTCAAAGATTGAGACCAAAGTAGTGACCAAAGATGTTGTGAAGTATGAAGATGACCCAATGCTGGATAAGGAAGTGAAGCGAATCCGAACAATTATCCGTGAAGAATCGGAGAAACGAAGGAATATTGAAGCAATAGTGTTTGATTTGCAGAATAGGTACTCTCAGTTGCAGAGGCAAAAGCCTGAAGAGAAGATTGTGATTCAGGAAATGGTTCGCTTAGAAAAGGATCCAAAACTTGCCAAAGAACACTATAGCCTGAACACAACCTTAGATGAGGAACGAAACCAAAGGCGGAACCTGGAGAGGGAAGTCCAGCATCTGAAAGTTCTGATAGAGGAAAGAGAGAAAGAACTAAACCTTGAGGAGGAAAAGGGTATTCACCAGACCATCAAAAATGAAATGGAAGGAATCAAATATAAAATACGCAACCTAGAGTCCAATCCTCCTCCCTTGGAAGAGAAGATTGTCACCGAAGAAGTCCTCAAGGTAGAAAAGGATCAAGGTCTCGAAAGATTAGCTGGATCCTTACGTCAGCAGTTAGACCAAGAAAGGAATAAAGTTACTAATTTGGACAAAGAAATCAAGAAAATTCAACTCCAGTTGGAGATTCTCCACAAAGAGAAATCCCAAGAAAAACTCATCTGCAGGGAAGTTATCCGGATAGAAAAAGACAAGGCCTTGGAGGAAGAGCGTGCCCACACACGAGATTTATACAACAAGGAGAAGAATTCCAGGCTGGACATAGAAGAGGAAATAAGAAGGGTTAAGGACAGGTGCGAGAAATTGGAAAACACGATGGTATCACGAACTAAGTTGGAATCAGATCTGAGAAAAGCCAGAGATAATGCTTTCCATGAGAAGTCAGCACTGGAGGATGAACTGAAGAACCTGGAGGCAGAAAGAGAACAAAAGACCTTTGTCCATAAAGAGGAGTTCAAACGTCTGAGTCAGCACCATGTGAAAGAAAAGCAAAGAAAACAAGAGCTGGATGATAAAGTGTCATGGATAGAGAAGGAGATCATGCAGGAGAGGGACAAAGTCCACGAGAAAGAGTACACAATCCGAAACCTTGAGTCACAGATCAGCAGGGAAGAAGCGCGTCAACGAGACATCCAGATGAGAGAAACCAATCTGTCTACAAAGATATCCATTGTGGATCCAGATACTGGAAAGGAATTGTCACCCTATGAGGCTTACAGAAGGAACATAATAGATCGGGAACAATACATCAACCTACAGGAGCTGGAGTGTGATTGGGAAGAGATTTTCACCCATGGAATATCAGGAGAAACCTCTGTCCTTCGAGACAAGAAGAGTGGGAAAGAATACTCCATTGACGCTGCTCTGAAAGACAGAAGAATCACAAAGGAAGAGCTGAAACGCTATAGGGATGGAAAGCTTCCAATATCTGAGTTTGCACTGTTGGTAGCGGGTGAAGAGAAACCAACAGCATTACATATCAGCACCGTGAATTCCATGCCACCAATTTCTTCAAGGTATCAATCAACAAACTATTCTAGCCCAGGTTTTGCAACCTACCGGGGGCACACTGACCGTGATCAGCAACCCATAGCTGGAGTGTTTGACAACACCACTAACACAAAGATGTCCATCACCAGTGCCTTAAACAAGAAGCTACTCGAGCCCATCACAGCTCAAAGGCTGCTGGAAGCACAGGCAGCTACAGGTGGGATCATAGACATCTCAACTCGGGAAAGGCATTCAGTCCACAAGGCTTTAGACAGAAGCCTAATTGACAGAACCCATGCGAGAAGGTTGCTTAATGCCCAGAAGGCTTTCACTGGGCTTGAAGACCCTGTCACCAAGGAACGCCTTTCTGTGGGGGTGGCTCTTCAGAAGGGCTGGCTGCCCAATGATGTTGCTTACCAGTACCTGGAAGCCCAGTACCTCACTGGGGGACTGGTGGACCCCAACCGCTCCGGCCGTGTGTCTACCAAGGATGCCCTCATGTCGAACATGATCGATAACAACACCGCCAGAGTCCTCCAGGAAGAGTCCAACTATGCCAGGGATCTTGTTGATCCCATGACAGAGGAGAGAGTCAATTACAAAGAACTGATGAAGCGCTGCAAGAAAGATGAGCTTTCTGGCCTCTTGCTTCTCCCAGCCAAGTCAGACCCACATGTGTTTTCCAGCTATCAATCACCAAGCCGCTTCGACACTGGGCCTCACTACTCTTCATACTCTGGCTTGTATTAACCACTGCCAACAGATACCACTGAGTGTTAAGCATGCATTACCTTCAACTTTTAAAACAAACAATCTTACTAACTGTTTTGAATTATATTACGCATTTCCTTACTTTCTTTCACCATGGGTTTAAGGCTGTTCTAATCAAGTCTCTTTTTTATATATTTAATGGTTTATATAATGGGGGATTTCAATGCTATCTCATTCTGTCTGCCACATTTCTATAGTAAGTGTGTGGAAAATGGTAAGGTGCAGGATGTGAAACATTGGTCTGCTCTTGTGTCATAGAGACTTCATTACAGCATCAAATATTTCATTAATAAAGATGAATGAAAAATATTCAAGTCTTGTTCCATTCAGTTAAACAATTAATGTTATCATAGGCTAATTCAATTACTTAAAAATTACTTATTGACTTTCATGTAATTTTAAAATGCCTCTAAATATTAGGAAAATTTAAAAACATGAAGCATATACTTGACTTCGGCTGGGGGGTCAAAGAGTGGTCCTGAGGTATTGTCACCTCTTCTAGGTCTCTCAGCCTCATGGAAGAGCTATTGCACTGAATGGAAGTGTCCAGGGTAAGGGACTCGATAGGCTGGAAGAGTGTGGCTTGAGAAGAAGGTTGGGGGGGGGGGGGGAAGGGGACGGAATAAAAAATTGAATTCAA
>JAUOBT010000368.1:3334047-3346039 GCA_032362145.1 Hypanus berthalutzae
GCTTTTGGTATGCTGGCCTTTATAGATCAGAGCATTGAGTATAGGAGTTGGGATGCAATGTTAAAATTTTACAAGGCTTTAGTGAGGCCAAATTTGTAGTATTATGTACAGTTCTGGTCACCGAATTATAGGATGTATGTCAACAAAATAAAGAGAGTACAGTGGAGATTTACTGGAATGTTACCTGCGTTTCAGCACCTAAGTTCCAGAGAAAGTTTGAACAAGGTTGTGCTTTATTCTTTGGAGCGTAGAAGGTTGAAGTGGAACTTGATAAGATATATTTAAAATTATGTAGGGGTAGATAGAGTTGACATAGATAGGCTTTTCCATCGAGAGTATGGGAGATTCGAACAAGAGGCCAGGAGTTGAGAGTTAGAGGTCAAAAGGTTCGGGATAACACGAGGAGGAACGTCTTTACTCAGAGGGTGGTAGCTGTGCGGAACGAAGTAGAAGTGGTAGAGGCAGTTTCGATATTGTCATTTTATAAAATTGGATAGGCATATGAAAAGGAAAGACATGGAGGGTTATGGGCTGAGTGCAGGTTGGTGGGTCTAGGTAAAGTAACCGTTCGGCACGGACTAGAAGTGCTGAGATGGGTGCTTCCGTGCTGTAATTGTTATATGTTATATTTTATTGTCTAGCTGGAAGACATATCTTCTCCCAAGTTACATTTCCTTTGCAGACCTCGTCAGATTTTCCTGCAGGATTTCCCTGTATTTGTTAGCAATCATTTTACCCTCTACATTCACTCGCTTTCCAGGGCCCAGTGCAGTGAATCCTCCCAAACGGCACGATGCAGCCAAATATAACGCTTAGTCTGTGAGCAAAATAAACTCATTTTTGTTTTTTATCAGACCATAGAACTATCTTCCTGCTAATGCCAGAGTCTCCCACGTGCCTTTTGGCACGCTCAAGCGGAGATTTCATGTTAGTCTTTTGCTCAGAAGTGGTTTTCTCTTTGCCACTGATGCAGCTGCTGATACACTCGGGCAACAGCTGTTGTATGCACAGTCGGTGCCAGCTCAGTCACTGAAGCTTGCAACTCCTTCAGTGTTGACAAACATCTCTTGGTGGTCCCCCTCATTAGCTCCCTACTTGCACACTCACTCAGACATTGAGGGCAGTCTGCTGTAGCCAGATTTACAACTCTGTAATCTTCTTTCCATTTCTTGATGACTTACTCAACTGTACTCAAAGGGATATTGGATGATTTGGAAATTACCCTGTATCCATCTCCTGACTGTTGCTTTTCAATAAAACTTTCGCCGAGCTGCATGAAATGTTTTTTTTTGACTTCATGCTGTAATTTTTTTGTGTATCAAGATACTGACTCACCAGCAGCTGGACCTTGCAAATATGGTTGTGTTTTTACTTCATTCAAGTGAAAAACAACCTTGACTGCACACAGTGATTTCCATTTAACTAATTATGTGACTTATGAAACCGATTGCCTACACAAATGATGATTTAGTGTGTTACATTAAAGTGGGGAAGGTGAATACTTATGTAACCGGTTATCTTGTATTTTACATTTGTAATGAACTTAGATTACCTTGTAGAGATCTGTTTTTACTTTAACCCGAAAGTGTCTTTACATATTCTGTTGATCATTATATAAAAATAAAACATTCTGTTCAGATTTTATACCTTCCCAGTATGATAAGGGTCAATTTTGACCCTGGCCCAAGCATCCCTCTATAACAGGTGTCTCTACCAAATTGTGAACCACTGATCTACTTACGATGTTAAAGTAGCCTATCAGACATTAATAAAAGTGTGCCTAATCCCTAATTAATATATCAGAGATGGGGGACAGTTATTTTTTAGGTTTTACACCTCTCATAATTGGAGAAAAAACCAATACTCTCATACAATATAATGCCCTATTTTACTCAAGACATGAAAATATATCAACCATAAAGGATTAAATATATTTTATTGAAACCGAAAATGGCAAGAGCATTCTTGAACTTTGGGATTTATTTTATAACCAGTATTATATAACCATTTGTAACCATTAAGATCAGCAAACACTGTCCACACTGCTGTATCATAAAAAAAAACGACTAACTGCTATCGAATTATAAGTATGAATTCAACAGTAAATTACATTTAACCAACATACTAAACATTCAAAGCAGTCGTGGGAAACCCTGCGTGTGTGGCCCTTGATAGTCGATAGTTTGCAGTCCGTTTTTGCAGGGCAGTATTTGCATCTCCATCTCTTCTGTCCCCCTGTTTTGGCCTCTTGTGGGACTTGTAGAGCAGGGCCAGGTTCAGATTGCTGCACTGCCCTTACCACTACTACTGGGATAGCTGTGCGGGGAAGGTGTTCTCGCCTTTGCATAGAAGGAGTCACAAGGGCCTTTCCAAGCTCCTCCAAAAAGACCCTACTCCAGTTCCTCTTGCTTGCCCTCCAGGTAGGTCTCGGGTCAATCCAGATGACAAAGGCATTGTATGCGGAAATGTCAATGATGCTATGAAACATGGTGAGAGGCCAGGGAGCTGTTCTCCTCTTGCAGCTGGATGTGCACGTGACTTTGTCAAGGTTTTCAACCCCCGCTATTTGTTGGAATTGTAGTCCGGAAAGATGGCTGGTTTTCGGTCCCACTGATCGCTTACCTCTGCAGCCTTATGTAAAGTGCTCATGAGGATCACATTCTTGCTCTTCATTGCCATATACGACGCAACTGTGTTGTCGTAGACTTAAACACGTCTTTCCCCTCTCTATCAGTCAGAGCAGGTGCCAGCTCCGGCCTTTCCGCCACACAGTGCCCACCATTGTGATTTTCTTATTCAGCAGCGCCTGACCAAGGTAATGAGACGTGAAGAAGTTGTCACAGGTTACGTTGTGTCCTTTCAGCCCTTCTGTCATGTCCAACACGACGCGCATGCCTTTCTTTTTCTTCGGGTCTCCCACAGCTGCCTACCCAGTACACACTTGCATATTCCAAGCGTAGCTGGAACGCACATCACAGGCTGCCCATACCTTTATCTCATATTTCCCTGGCTTGCTAGGTATGTACTGGCGGAAAGGACAGCAATCTGCAAAAATACAGAAAGTGGAAAATATCATTAGATAAATTAACCGAGAGCATCTGTTCATTGAAGCAGTGATTGACCAGTCTTACAATAAAAGGGCAGGCATTTAGTACCTCTGAAGGGAACCAGTCTTTCATCCACTGTGACCTCAGGACAGGGTTGTGCATTAGAGAAATGTTCCCCACTTGTCCCAGACATCACTGATTGTTGTCAGTCTGTCGGGAGTTCCGTGTAACATGCGACCACCAGTAGCCGTTGCAATCGGTACGGGTAAAATTTGTCCCGGAACAGCTCCAGAGTTGCAAAAAAATTGTAGCGCCAGTACAAAAGTTTAATTTTTTTAACAACTTTTTATTTTTGCGCATTTTGGGTCACGAGAGGAAAATATCATAAAATTTCAGCCTGAAAAAAACGGCGGTTTGGGAGTTTTCACTGCAGTCAAAGGTGAAAGGAGTTTGAGAGCATATTATGGGAAGTTCCTGTCCCCCTGGAATTTGGAGATTAGAGTCCTCAAGGAACTAAAGTCGAATATATAAAATTAAATGCAACGGTGGGTCAGATCTTAGATAAATCGGGAAATAACACACCATTATTTTAGTTAAGTAATGATGATCCAGGAAACAATTAAACGACTATTGTAGATAATCAGCATTCTTAAATACGAAATTGAGTAACGACATTTGGCCTTTGGGAGGAACTTGGGATACAGAGTCATGTGAACGAAATAGAACCATGGAAAAAAATGGAAATTACTGATTAATTAAGCTGACAACAAATGAAATACCACTTTACCGGCCAGATAGAGTAACAAAGTAAACAGGCAAAGGCAGAAATGGACAGGAAGGTGTAGATCGGCAGTGCTGCGCGCGAGATCTGTGGCAAATACGGGATCCCGAACCCATGTGCGGCATACCGACCCTGTTTGAGGATACCGCGATTAGGATTGGAAACGCACAGAATCTCTACATTATCAGGGGCCGAGTGCGCCCGGTTCTCCCGAACCCCAATCTTCCCAGTACTCAGATACAGTGGCCGTTCGGGTATAACAGCAGCGGCAAGGAAGTGAAGGCTGTCTATACGCTGAGATCAGGAAAGGAAAGGGAATACCGTTGGATTATTCCGAGACGGGGAGGGAAGAATGCAATAATACCCCAGAGTTAATGGCTCCACAGAGACAACTGCCCTCCCGAATGCTGCCCAATCTATGAGCAACCCCCAGTAATTCCTGTGTATGCACCCTGGAAGCATCAGGAGATTATAATGATCATGAACCAGGCCGCAGATAGAAAAGAAAAACCAGCACAGTTTGCTCAGTGTGTCCGCAGTACTATACAAATGTTTAATGCCACCCCACAAGATTTATTCTGTCTCTGCTGCATGATGAGGCAGAATCAAGATGCCGAACCTATCAGGAATTAGAGGCGGGAAACCATAAGGAAAATGAACAGACAGACCAGACTGCAGACTATCGGGAGCTATTTGAGGGGTGCGACGGCAATTTCGGAGACCAAGCCTCTAATAACGGTAGTCCATCCAGCTCCCCCACTCCTCACTAACCCCCGCTCCCCGAGTTTAATGCCTTACTGCTCAAATGCTCACCAGTTAAGCTAGCCAACACGCTTCGAACAAATCATATGGATTGGCCTGACAATGATCAAAATCGAATACGACAACCTTTGACATATTGTTGAGATCCGGTTTTCAAATCCGGATCAATCATGGAAGGAAATAATATTAAAGATAAAAATGTGCAGCGGAAAGAAAGATGTGAGTGTGTTACATCTGGGGGTTTAGAAACGGGAACCAATGCAAGGAATGCACGTATTCTCGTCCTCAGCCACAGGGGTGTAATCTAGCAGAATGAGACTTGCTCTGTCCGTTGGAATTCGAGATTCTATGCACGGTTAGGGATATCATCCTGGGACTAGTGAACAACCGACAGCTTCCCTAGTTACAGACAGCCCACACCCCCCAGAGTGGTGGGCAGTTGAATCGGATTTGAATTCGTTTGAACCACCTCTGCCAGACCCTCTGTGCTATGACCCTCCAGAGTGTTCCAATGAGGAAAGTGAGTATAATGCACCCCTCGAGGGACAGAGATTCTCTGTCACGGTGATTGGAGAGGTTAAAGAAGAGAGGGCAGTGCAGTACTGGTCGAAGTTCCGGATTTCCTTTCGCGATAGACAGGACTGGTGGTTCCCCATATCACCGGTAGGCTCTGCCCTGGGTTCAAGCCAAAGAGCTTAGGGTTCCTTGTCTACACCCTGACAAAACAAGCCTCCGGCACCCAGGGAGACTGGCAAGACTTGGCCTTGGGCCAACTCCGATACTGGAAAGAGTCAAAGGTGAAGACGGGACATCTGACACGACACTCTTTTAATATCGACCGCACCCAAGACGTTGTACCACATCTCTGGGACATCTCAGGCCACGAAGTCGACCGCACCAACTGCTCCCCCCTCGCCCACTCCCGTCCGTATCACCATGAGAGGAGGACAGACTAGCCCATCCCTTCCGCAATTCCGCTTCCAGCCCGAGGCAACGTTTTATGTGGATGTAAACTCTTTCGTGGATCCAGCAGGAAAACGATGTTCCGCCTGTGCGATAAGTGACGACAGTGAAGTAATTGAGCTCGTCTCCTTTGCAGCAGCTGTCTCCGCCCAGAAGGCTGAGCTACTTGCTCTGACTCGTGCCTGTATCCTAGCAACAGACTAAAGTGCAGTTTAACCGCCTACTCAGTTTTGACTTTGAGAAACCACCACAGAACCAATTCTTGCTAGAAGACCTTAAACAAACAAACGCAAAGTCATAAATGAAGATGACATTGAAGAGGGAGTTCACAACTATTTGGAACAAAGTAAACAGGGCCTGAGTGAGGGTTTCAGTAGAGGAGACCAAAGTACAAGCCGGAGCTGGAATGCTCTGTGATTAACGTTCCGAATTTTAAAATGAAAAAGCCTATGGGAAAGAAATCTTAAAGAGATTAAAGTGCGAACTTTTACATAGACTCCCGTACCCAACATTTTTAGTGCCCTCGGGAGCCCAGCAAGATCTTATTAGATAAAATCTAAAGACAGGTATGGCGGACATGGGGGAAAACGTAACTAACATAGGGGTAATATATAAGTTCCAGGGTGACGCCCCCAAAGGACAGCACAAACTACCATCCCAAATGGGTTACCACCTTCAACCGCAAACCAATTTCTGGTTGACCCCTGCAGGACGGGGTTGTGTTCCTTCTGTGTTCTTATCTATCTTGATAGATTATGTAAATAATTGTACACAATTGGGCAGGGAGGAAATGGTTAATGTCTTGGTGGCGCCCTGATTTCCAGGAAGCAGCTGAAAAGCGAATTACAGCATGTAAAAAAACAAGAATGCTGGAAAAGGACTGCCTTGCGTTTCCGGAACGGGTCGACCTTTTCCTTCTTCACAATTTGATTTTATAGAACTACCTCGAGTGCATTGTTTTAAATATTGCTTGTTAATAGTAGTTGGATTTAGCAGATAGATAGACGCTATACCCACCAGTGATAATACCGTTGTAAAAATATTACTAAGAGAAGTGATTTCCTGTTTGGGATTACCTGAATCAATAAGCTCAAACAACGGCTCTCATTCTATTGCTAAGATAAATGAAAAAAAATCTGTTAAGAACTGGCAATAAAACAGCAATTTCACTGTTCTCACCATCCAAGAGAAGCTGGTATAGTGGAACGAGTAAACGGAACGTTAAACAATAAGCTCACTAAACTCACGTGAGAAAAAGGACTAACCTGGCTTCAGGTTTTACCTCTGGTATTGTTCCATATGAGAGTCACGCTCTCGACTAAAACTGGATTATCCCCAGTAGAAATCATCTATGGAAAGCCGACGCGTACCAGATGGACACCGGGGTAAACTCGTCCCCTCCCTGATAAAATAGATTTGCATACTGTAGAGGAGGAAATGGAAACAAAATTGTGTAAGTTAACCAAAATATTTCCGAAGTTTACATTCGCAGGTTCGCCAGGCCCACCAAGAAGACGAGGATCACGCTAAAAGGGATTGTCCCACCGTTAATCCCTGGGATTTTGGCTTGATAAAGAGTTGGGAGAGAAAGAAATTAGACATTCAGTGGAAAGGACCCCAGCAGATGCTGCTGACCACACGCACGGCCGTGAGGGTGGAGGGGCAACCAAGTTGGATTAATCGAACCGATTGTAAACCCGTCGTTAAGGAGATAGGAGAAATGAAGGGGAAATAATATCATGATGAATGTACTAATGTTACTTTTTGTACTATGTACCCCGTCTCCAAACAAATACTATCCTTTCTCTATGCCACACATATGCAGAACAAGAAGGCAGACGGCATTTTGGGAATGTGCCAGATTCTCCCAGCATGTGGAACCTGGAATGCCCTTTGGAAGGTACCTTTGAATCGTCGTGAAATGTTACTTGTGAGAATTATGAATTCTTTGAGTAAATCCTGAGACCCATTATTTGATTGACGGTGGATATCAGGATGTAGAACAACCCAGAATTGCGGGTGTCTCTGTTTTAGGGGATACCATTTACGAATACCTACAGAAGTGACCTGAGAGATATTCTGTACAACCTGCCCATACTCTGAGTAAGGTAACTGGAACCTGTTATTGTCCTACTGGAAGAACAGAAGAAACGTTTTTGGGAAATAGCTGTTGTACAAAAATTAGGACTGATCCCCCTCCGCACGCTGTTAATGAAACTTATTGTGTATGTGGTAAAAAGGCACATCCGTCGCTCTAAGGGCCTTATGATGACAAACGAACTATCATGCTGAGAAACTGGACGGTATCTTCAGGTGGGATGAGCAAGTGAATCCCTTCCCACAGACTGAGCGTGTAAAATGCCTCTCCCCAGTGTGAACTAACGGGTGTCTCAGTTACTGAAATTATTTAGTGAATCCCATTCCACAGTCTGAGCAGGTGAACGGCCGTTCCCCGCTGTGACTTCACTGGTGAGCCATTAGGTCAGATGACTGAGTGAATGCTTCCCCACAAATTCAGCAGATGACCAGCCTCTGGCAAGTATGAACTGACTGGTGTGTCCACGGGTGGGAAGACCGACTGAGTCATTTCTACCCCACAGAACAGGTGAATGGCCTTGCCCAGTGTGAACTTGCTGCTGTACTTTCAGTTGAAATGACTGAGTAAATCCATTCCCACTGTCTGAGTAGATGAACCGCCGCTCCCCTGTGTAAAATGATGGGCTTGCCAGTCAGTCAGATGATCGAGTGTATCCCTGCTCACAGTCTGAGCAGGAAGGATCCACTTGCTCCACTTCTTAAATATCTGGGCAGAGACAGCAAAGCTGGAGTGTTGTGTTCGAGATTCCTGGAGACATGTTCCTTCTTGTTTTTAACCTGTAAAAAGATTTAGAAAATCCATTAATGACTGATGGACATTTCAGATGAGTTCATTTTAGTTGCCAAGGTGTGATCTAGTATCGTTCTGTTCCTTATTCAATATTTTATTAGTTTCTACATAGAAAAATACAGAGTACAAGAAAGTATATATAAAAGGTTAAAAACGATAAGAAAAAATGCCAATTACATTGTATCTATTCATAGTAACGATCGCATTGCCCCATATTCATGTAGGTTAGTCAATAGCTATATTGAAATATATTAATTTATTGCAGAAGAGCCTAACCCCTACCAAGACCACGGAGAGAAAGGAGAAAAAAAGGCAAAATAACTTCTCGTATAATAAAAATTAGTAACTGCAACATCTGAATTTAAACAACAAATTACGGCTTTTGAATGTTTTGAAAATAATTCAGCAAGGGTCCACACAATGTTTGAAAGTTTTGACGAGATTCAGAAATTGAACAATAAATCTTCTCTAAATCTAAGCATGACACAACGTCTGATAAACATTGAACATGAGAGGGAAAACATCAGAAAAACAGTCACAGGATTAGCCTTAAAATTGACTGTGAAAAGTAAAGAAAAAGTTCGAAAAACTTCATTCCAATATTTTTCAAGTCATGGACAATTCCAACACATATTAATTCATGAAGCTTCTCCATTACTACATCTATCACAGTAGGGTGATGAATCCGAATAAAAAAAACATAGCTTATCTTTAGTCATAGTCTATGTACCACCTTAAATTTTATCAGGGAATGGCCAGCACATAGCGATGAAGTACTGACCAGTTTAAAATCTTTTTCCAAGTTTCCTCAGTTAAAACGTTTTTTTTTTAACGTTTTGGTACGTATCTTTCATTTTTTGTGTAAATAAGATGGCGGTTTATTTTCTAAAATATTTCTTACTTCTTTAAATTTCGCCATTTTTATATTGTCGTCCTCCTCCTATAATGCCTTTCTTATCACATCCTAACTTTTACTTGTTCGGATTTTAACCCGATTTATAAGTTACCTGTGTTTATGTTCTTCTTGTTTTTTTTTTACTAGCAGATATATTAAGAAGTCTGTTTTAGTATAGTGTAAATTATTTTATTGGATTTTGGGTTGATCTTTTTTTTCTCTCCTTTATATATCTGGAGTCGCCTTCTGGAGAAATGGGGGTGAATTAAGTCTCACAGTTTCTTTTTTTCCTGGCCTTTTACAGGCTCGGGAGCATCTCTTCTCCACGGGTGGTGGGTGAGGTGATCCCTTTTAATTCTATTGCTCTTTTAATTAGTTTTTTTAGTTTGTTTTTCATTTGGGTTGATTTCAAACTACTAAAATGTCCGCCATGTCGTCATTTCCGGCCCTCCGCTTATTTTCCTTCCTCCTCTGGGTGCAGGAGTTCATAATTTGGTTAACTCTTTATATACCAAATGGTTGGTTTTAGAAATATGGCTCAGACCATTAATTTTGTTTCTTGGAATACTAATGGCTTAAACCATCCCATTAAATGAAAATTAAAGATGTTTAACGTTTTCCAAAGACTGAATGCGCAAATTACTTTTGTACAGGAAACTCATGTGAGGAAAGAGGATAATCGACGTTTTCGTTGGGTTTTGGTAGGGTCAACAGTAATTCGAATTCAAAAGCTAATGTAAAGTGCGTTTAAATTTTCATTGACTCCGCTATTACTTTTGTTCAACATGATATTATTTCGGATCCGAGTGGTAGATTTTTGTTAATTACTGGATTAGTTTTTAATAAGAAGCTTGCTGTGGTAATGCTTATGCTCCAAATGTGGATTATCCTGATTTATTTAAGTCTTTATTTACTTCTCTAGCTAATTTAAATGAATATATGTTAATAATGGGTGGTGACTACTACTGTTGCTTACATCCTTTGATGTATAGATCTATAACCATTCAGACTTTACCAAATAAGTCGGCCACTTACATCAATTATTTTTTGAATGATAATGGGATTTTCGATGTTTGGAGATTTCTGCATCCTTAGGACAAACAGCTTTCATTATTATCACATCTTTATCATTGTTACTCGAAAATTGACTATTTTTTATTGACTCTCGTTTTATTCCATCAGTAACTGGTTGTAATTATGACATTATAGCCATCTCTGATTAAACTCCAATGAAAGTTTTTATTAAATTAATGGATACAGCTTCTGGTACTAAGCAATAGCGATTTGATTCTACTGTGCTGCAAGATCCAGATTTCATTAAATTTATGAATCAACAGATTGATTTCGTCTTTTCAACTCATTTCATGGATGAAATTTCCTGCGGAATACTTTGAGACACTTTTAAAGCATATATACGTGGACAGATTATTTCCTATTCTGTTGGTTTGAGTAAACGTATTAAGAAAGAAACACTTTTATTGGTTGATAAGATTAAAGATATTGACAAGAAATATCCGATTGCTCCTAGTAATCGAGCTTTACAAACAAAGGGTTGAGTTTCAACTGGAATACAGTTTATTACTTACATCTTCAATTGAAAATCAATTAATGAAAACCAGATCTGATTTTTATATACATAGTGATAAATCGGGTAAACTGTTAGCTAGTCAATTGAAGAATGCTTTGGTTAAACGTCAAATTACTAAGATCCGTCAGCAGAATGGGGATCTGACAGTTAACCATGATGAGATAAACAAATCATTTCAAGATTTTTATACCTCCCTGTATCATTCCGAATTCCCTCATGATCATAATACCATGTGTGATTTTCTTGGGAAATTGAATTTTCCAAAATTATCATCAGATGATCTTTCAATATTAGAAACTCCTATTACGGATGCAGAAATTAAAGGGGTTATTTCCTCTATGAATTCTGGGAAAGCACCAGGTCCAGATGGGTATACAGTAGAATTTTTAAAATGTTTTTCCGCTACTCTTTCTCCTTGGTTATGCAGGGTTTTTGAAGAAGCAATTAGATTGGGTAATCTGCCACAATCTTTTTATAGAGCTTCCATTTCTTTAATATTGAAGAAAGATAAAGACCCTACTGACTGTGCATCCTATAGACCAATATCTTTATTGAATGTAGATTCCAAGATCTTTTCCAAGTTACTGGCATCCAGGCTGGAGAAGGTATTACCCCAAATTATTTCGGAAGATCAAACCGGTTTTATTAAAAATCGCTATTCTTTTTTCAATGTTAGGAGATTATTGAATATTGTTTATACTCCTTCACATAGCACTTCAGAATGTGTCATTTCATTAGATGCGGAGAAAGCATTTGATAGAGTTGAATGGCCATACTTATTTACTGTGCTTGAGAAGTTTAATTTTAGTCCGACATTCATTTCCTGGATTAAACTGATATATCATACTCCAGTAGCCTCGGTGCTTACTAACAATCAAAGATCTCCCTTTTTTCGTTTATTTCGGGGTACTAGACAAGGCTGTCCTCTTAGTCCATTATTATTTGATATTGCTTTAGAACCCTTGGCAATTGCTATCAGAGAATCACAGAACATTTTTGGCATTAATCGTGGGACAGATATACATAAGTTATCATTATATGCAGATGATTTATTATTATTTATTTCTGA
>JAUOBT010000368.1:3352958-3364059 GCA_032362145.1 Hypanus berthalutzae
CCCACTCTGGTCATCCCCTGAGGGGCTTCAATGAATAGTACAGTACTCAAAACACAACTTGGTCTTCCGGAGACAATGGCCATGTCCCGTAGCTTTACACTGCTGGGGAAACGAGCCAGCCTGCACGTCTCTCTCTCATTTCCTGGTCCCTTGACCCAACCTTGCGATTCTCACAAAGGAGGGGGCTACAGACGTAACATCATTTTTAGGATAAGCTAAATAGAAGCTGCATAAAAAGTCTTATGCAAACTACACAATTTTAAAGAGTCCAAAAAGTGTAACTGTGGTATAATTAGTGAAGAAAAAGTCTTATAAAATTCTACAGAAAGTCCATCTGGAGCCGAAGCCTTCCCCGAGTGTAATAAACGTATAAGCTCGGCAACTTCCTTGTAAGAAGTAGGTTGATCCAACTATTTGTAATTACCTGCAGAAAATTCAGGGATAGTTAATTGATCTACAAAATTTTTCATTACAGTATTACCTTTAGGCAAATCAAAACTATAAAGTTTAGAATACAATTCTCTACAGGTATCACTTACTTCAGTGTAATCAGTTGTCCTATCACCATTAGTTTTGCAAATTTCTTTAATTTGTCATTTAACTACTGAAGTCTTTAATTGGTTGGCCAATATTTTGCCTGATTTATCTCGGTGAATGTAAAATTCAGTTTTACTTTAAGAAGTTGAATTTCAAATGGATATGTTAACAAAAGATCTACTTCTTAAATATTAGGACAGAGACAGCAAAACTGGCATGTTGTTTTTGAGATTCCTAAAGGAACATTCCTTGTCATTTTTCACCTGAAAAAAGATTTACAAAATCCATCAAAGGGTGTAAGACAACATTTCAGGTGAGATCTCTTGAGTTGCAAAGTTGTGATCTGATAGCACACTGTTACAGTGAGGTTCAACCCAAGTTGAAGAGAGAAATCACCTTCTAACTGAGCACAATGCTGGTATCTGGAGTGAACATCAAACTCTCTAATGCTCTTCGTGTCTCTATAAGAATGGGGCATTTCTGCCATCTCCAATCTGTGTCTTGCCTCGGTTTCACTCTCTCCATTGGTATTATTCCCTGTTTCCACTGAGCTGCATGGGTGCCTGGGCCCACAGTAACTGAAACACTCTCACGCAAATAGCCTTTGTTGATGTACAGCTGGGATTTTCTTTTATGTACTGTTAAGTAAGAGTGCCACAGTTTTAAAACCATGTAAACATTTCTGCCCAGAAGAATGGTTGTTTGGCACAACAGTTGAAAGGAATTAGAGTGACTATCAGTATTATTTCAGGTTCTTATCACAGTCATAGAAAAGTATAACACAGAAACAGGTTTTTGGAACGGTTCTGGCTGAATAGAAAGTTGCAAATGTCACAACTCTCTTTAAGGGGGAAGAAGTAAGGAAATTGTAGGACAGTTAGTCTGACCTCAGAGGTCAGGAAGATGTTAGAGAGTATTAAGAATGAGTATTTTGAGTACTGTAATTGGGGACACATGATGAAGTAGGCCAGTCAGCAGGATTCCATTAGAAGAACTCTTGTATGACAAATCGCTTGGAATTCTTTGAGGAAATAACAGGCAGGATAGACAAAGCAGAGCCAGTGGATGTTGTTTGCTTGGATTTAACAAGGTTCCCCATTCAAGGGTTATTGAGAGAGTAAGAAGGCATGCGATCCATTGAGACATTGGTCTGTGCTTCCAGAGCTGGCTTGCCCAGAGAAGGCAAAGAGTGGTTGTAGATTGGTCATATTCTGCATGGAGTACAATGACCAGTGGTGTGCCTCAGAGATCCGTTCTGGGACCCCTACTCTTTGTGATTTTTATAAATAACCTGGATGACGAAATGGAGAGATGGGTTAGTAAATTTGCTGATGACACTGAGGTTGGAAGTTTTGTGGATTGTGTGGAGGGCTGTCAGAGGTTACAGCAGGATATTGATAGGATGCAAACCTTTGCTGAAAAATCGCAGGAGTTCAGCCCAGATGAGTGTGAGTGGGTTCATTTTGTTAGGCCAAATATGATGGTAGAATATAGTATTAATGGTAAGATTCTTGGCAGTGTGGAGCATCAGAGGGGTCTTGGGGTCCAAGTCTATAGGACACTCAAAGCAACTATGCAGGTTGACTCTGTGGTTAAGAAGTGCTTTGGCCTTTGTAGGATTGAGTTTAAGAGCTGAGAGGTAATGATGCAGCTATATATGACCCTGGTCAGACCACACGTAGTAATTTTCTAAATTCTGGTCAACTCACTGCAGGAAGGATTTGGAAACCATAGGAAGAGTGAAGAGAGTATATACGAGATGTTCCCTGGATTGGGGAGCATGCCTTATGGGAATAGGTTGAGTGAACTCAGCCCTTTTTCCTCGGAGTGACGGAGGATGAGAGGTGACTGGACAGAGGTTAATAAGATGATGAGAGGCATTGATCGAGAGGACAGAGACAGGCTTTTCTTCAGGGCTAAAATGGCTAACACTAGAGGGCACAGTTTTAAGGTGCTTGAAAGTAGGTACAGTGGAGATGTCAGGGGTACATTTTTTACGCAGGGGGTACTGAGTGAGTGGAATGGGCTGCCAGCGGCAGTGGTTGAGGCAGACACGATCGTGTCTTTTAAGAATCTCCTGCATAGGTACATAGAGCTTAGAAAAAAAGAGGACTATAGGTAAGCCTAGGCAGTTCTAGGGTAAGGACATGTTCAACACAGCTTCGTGGGCCAAAGGGTCTGTATTTTGTTGCAGGTTATCTATGTATATTAGCTGCTGCACATTATGCTTCTTAACAAGATCACAGCTCATGGAATTACAGGAAAGATTCTTGTATGGATCGAAGACTTGTCTGACTGACAAGGGAGAAAGAGTCAGAATAATGTGGGCAATTCTGTTCTGCTGTCAGTAACCAATGGAGTTCCGTAGGGTTCAGTATTGAGACGGCAGCTTTTCATGTAAAATCTGAATGATATAGATGACGGAATTGATACCTTGGTGAGGAACTTTGCAGTTGATACAAAGATAGGTACGGGACAGGTCGTTTAGAGCAAAGCGGGAGTCTGCAGAAGGACTTCGATTGGTTTGGAGAACAGGGAACGAAGTAGCAGATGAAATACAGTGCATGCTAGTGTACGATCATCAAAAATTGGTAGAAGGAATAAGGGCGTAGATAAAAATAAATGGGAGAGAATTCTAAAATCAGAGATACATATGTACTTGGGAGTCATTCAGCAGGAGGCCCTAAAGGTTTGCTTGCGAATTTGAGTTAGTTAAGGGTGACAACTGTACTTTTCTGCACGGACTAGGAGGGCCGAGATGGCCTGTTTCCGTGCTGTAGTTGTTATATGGTTATAAGAGCAAGGATATGATACTGCAGCTTTATAACACATGGTCAGATCGTTCTTGGTGTTTTGTGAGCAGCTTCTGGCCTGATATCTGAGAAAAAAGACGTGCTCATGTTGGAGCGTGTCCGGAGGAGGTTCACGAGAAAGATTCCAGGAACGAAAGGGTTAATGTATGAGGGGCGTTAGACGGCTTTGACTTTGTACTCGCTAGTCTGGAAGAAAGAGAGGGGATCTCATTGAAACCTATTAAATTTTGAAAGGCCTTGACAGAGTGGCTATGAAGGTGTTGCACCCTAGACTGTGTGAGTCTGGGATCAGAGGGTATTGTTAGGGATTCTGTGCCTGGCTGTTCTGCTATAGGAGAGAGGATGTCAAGCTGGAGTGAGTGCAGAGGAGATTTACGAGAACGGTGCTGGTACTCAAGGGACTGAGTTCTGGAGAGAAGCTGGGCAGGTTGGGAGGTCAGACAGTGAAGCGCAGGAAATTGAGGCTGAACTTGTGCAGGTCTTCCAAACTTTGAGTGTACAGAAATGAGGAATGTGCGCAGTCCTTTTCCCCACTTTTGTGGGATCGGCAACCAGAGGGCACCAGCTTAAGTTGAGAGAGGATAGATTTAATAGGGATCCCAGGGGAAAATTATTACTCCACTCTCTCCATCCAGTTCATTGTTTAACTCGATGAGTGGACTCTCAGATTGGGGGTGCAACACCTCATATTACATCCAGGTGGTTTACAACCTGATGGCATGAACATCAATACCTTTAACATCTACCTCCACCTTTTTTCATCAACCCACACACCCGTCCCCTGCATTCTGTCTCCCCACTTCTCTCTTCTCCACTGTGGATCGTCTTCCTCTAGTTCCTCTTTTACTTCCTTTTCCCCCATTGTCCGCTCTCCTATCCCGTCATATTCCTTCTTTTCAGCCCACTGCATTTTCCACCTACCACCTCACAGCGTCTCAATTCATCTCCCTCCTCCCCCACCCACTCAGCTTCAGTCTTATCTGGCTTCACCTATCATCTACCAGCTTGGACTCTTCCCACTCCCTGCACCATCGTACTCCGGTTTCTCCCCACTTCCAGTCCCGACGAAGGGTCTTGGCAGGAAATCTCTGTTTTATTTTATCCCCTCTATAGAAGATACCTGACCTCCTGACTTCCTCCAACATTTTGTGTTTGTTACTCTGCATCTCCAACATCTGCAGAATCTCATCGGGACAGAGTGCAGAATGCAGAGACTACATCGGCTCTCACTAATGTCGTGGAGGCCACAGCTGGAAACAATAGATGACCCCAACAGGCACGATGCTGAAGAGTTGCCTCATGTGCAAGGACAGTTTGGGACCCTGAGTAGTGATGAGGAGAATGGTTAGGGGCAGGTCTAGCTCTTTAACGACTTACAGAGACGGTTTCCAGCACCCTACATCCCTCTTTACTGCTGGAAAACGCTCTCTTTTGTGGCCCACACTGCCACCTAGTGCTGATCTGCCACAACAACAGGACCACCTGAATTGTGGACTCCATTGTCAACTGGTGGAACTCTGCCGCAATAACGTTGAGAGACGGAAATGTGACGCTGCGGCCGACTGAAATGTTTATTCCAAATTCAAGGTTGTTTAATTCCATTTCCAGCAGACAAGTATAAATGAGATCGAAATAATTATTACTCCGGCTCCAATGTAAAACAAAAACACAAAAGTAAAAACATATATCCACAGCTTATATACTGTGCGCGGATGGATCGTCTCAAGGGGGATTCTTCTTTTTCATTGTTACTGTGTATGTTACTCAGAATGGCTCCTTTGTTTTGTTAAAAGTAGGAATGTTTCTTTGTTGCGAGAAAGTGCTGGAAGCTTGTTTGGGTTAAAATTTACCGATAAGGAGAATTGCATTCCTTTGTTAACCAATTGGGATTAATGTTGTTCTTTCTTCTGAGTCTGTAGGCTATTGTTGGCGGGCTTTTGGGGAGATCGGCGCGAGGGGGTGAGAGAGAGAGGACGTGATTCTGTAAACTGGGCGAGGAACGGACCTCAAGCGGGGGTCCGAGGCTAGGAAGTACCCCGAGGAGAGGAGACGAAGATAGATGTGTTTGGTTGAGCACTACGGGTGGTCCTGAGCTGCGAGTCGAGGAGGTCTGAGGAGATCGAATGGTGGCCAGAGGAGTTCAGTAATTGAGCTTCAACGGTTGTGCATGAAGTGGTTTGGACTTTGATAAGTTTGGCGCCTTTTGCTTTTTCTTTTCTTTCATGTATATATTGTATTGCCTCGTACTCTTTCAGTTTTAGTGAACTCTTTAAAGGTTATTCCGTAACGGTATCTGGTGTGAGTGTGATATTCTGTGGTACGCACAGCATAAGCTTGATTCCCACAGCATCTGCGTGTACGGGAGGTGGGGTTGGTGAGTGGCTGGATCTCCTTTTCCCCTAGACATATACCAGCCTGTTGGGTATGTGGTACATTTGTATATCCATCAGTTGGCGCTCGGCCTCGGCATGCCTGCACATAAGAAAACAGACAGGGAATGATACAGGTCTTTGGTGTGGAAGGGTGGGTTAGCGGGTAGAATTATTTATTAGCCTTACTACTTGGGTAAAGTAGCTGTCCCAGAGGCTGGTAGTCCTGGTGAGGATGCTGTGTCGTCTACCCCGATGTGAGTGGGACAAACAGTCGATGAGTGGGATGGGTGGAGGTACATTATGAATATCAGGTTGGTGCTTGATCTCAAGAGGGGGAATTTGGAAAAAATACCAATGAAAAAATTACCAACTTGTAACTGTGCCCACTAGGGAAAAATTAATTCTGGATTGGGCATTGTATAATGAAACAAATTTGATTAGGGAGCTTATGGGAAAGGAACCATGTGGACGCAATTATCTTAATAATTTTGAAATCACTCTGCACTACGAGAGGGGAAAGGTACAACAAGATGCATCATTATTAGTGGAGTGAGGGGAACTATGGAGGCACGGGAGAAGAGCTCACCAGAGTTGATTGGAGATGGACACTTGTAGGGATGATGGCAGAATAGCAATGGCTGGAGTTGTTCAACTTCACAGCCACAGGGTTGAAGAGAAACACAACAGATTCCACCTGCGTAGCTCCAACCTGAAGGCATGAATATCGATTTATCCTTCCAGTAAAAAAAAACATAACTTTTCCTTCTACTCTTCACTCTGGCCATTCACCTTTAAAGTTATGTGAATGTGCTGTTACCATTCTTTACGAGAAGACTATTCATAAGGTACAATATTGAGACGTTATCAAGCTTTGATTAAACCACATGGACTATCATGAGCAGTGTAGGGACTCATCTCAGGAAAAATGTGCTGGAATTGGACCGAGTCCAGAGGAGGCTCATCAAAATGATTCCGAGACTGACAGGGTTACCGCATGAGGAACATTCGATGTCTCTGGGTTTGGATCCTATTATGTTTAGAAAAAAATGAAGGAGGCTCTCGAATACTGAAAAGCCCAGAAAGAATGCATGTGGAGATTTTTCGTGTAGTCGTGAACCAGGGGAACACACCCATGAAATAGCGGGACCTCCATTTATAACAGAGTCGAGGCTCTCCCACTGTGGCTTATGACCTTATGATTATTCAACACAACCGTGTATGGTCTAAGCTCCTGCATCCATTCCCCTCACACCCCTTAAATAGTGCACCCTCACCAGGCAATGTGAAGAGGCGTCCCCTTAACCTTTCACCTCTCACCCTGAACCTATGACCTCTGAGGGACAAACTGTGGAGAGTGAAGGTGGGTGGGGAGTGGGAAGTTGCAGGAGGAGGGAGACAGTTGTAGGGGTAGGAGAAGTTCAAGTGAGAGGCGGAAACAGAGGGGACTGTTTATACTTACTATCTTTGAATAAAATTGTTTTGAAAAGGTTCACGTTCTCAACCAAACTATTGATATAGACGACAAGCAGCAACACGCCTTGGTAGGCCATGATCCTGGCTCAGAGGGGTCAAACGTCAGAGAGCACAGATGTAAGCAGAGGATGAAGAGGTTTAGAGGGATCTGAGGAAGAGATTTTTCACTCAGAGGGTAGTTGAAATCTGGAACACATTGGTGGTGATGGAGGCAGGTCCCTTCACAATATTTACAAAGTTGATGAGCATTGAAACTGAGAGAGACAGTCGGCTATGAACCAAGTGCTGATAAATGGGAGCAGTGTAGACAGTGAGTGGGTGGTCAGAACAGGTATGGCCGGCCAAAGGCCTGTTTCCATGCTGTGTGATCCACCACTCCGGACATGACAAATTAACGATGGTGGCACCGCAACGCATTGATTTCAAATCTCCACAGCCCTCTCCAAACTGAAATGAACCAGCCTCCTCAGTCACCATCTGTGAGATGATTAAACAGAAACAATTAAAACGATCTATCAGACGACAATTGCACCACTCCACCGCTGAGCATGAGCCCCTGCTTAAAACCCTCTCTCTCTACACAGTCCCTTTGCACAATCCAGATATGCCACCACATCTGAATCCACTGGAAGGACATTAATATCTCATGGGAGGCTGAACAAACCCGAGTCTTTTCCTGATACAGAGATCTCTGACACCCACTCCCCCTTCCCAATCTGCTCTCGCAGCCCCTGATGGTGACGGCTGTTCCTAGAAGCTGAAATAAACAGGATGTTAACAGCAAAACTAAAGTTGCTTCCTGAAAGGACACGCGAGCATCCGGTACAATTTAACACATCCTCCCTTGCTGATCTCCCAATCTGATCCCTTTCACCCCAGACCACTCTCTGCTTGGCGATCTCGGGCGGAGAGCTAAAACCGGGGCTTGGGGACCGGACAGCCCAGAACCTCCAGCCGTCCGGCAGAGCTCGGTCCCGGTCCCCGATTTACACAAACCAGTGAGCAGCCCCGAAATCACCGCCGTATGGTAGAACTGCTGGCTGCACTTTGTGTCGGCAGCGCACTCATGTGTGTTCGAGGGTCCCTCCGGCGCCACCACACATCCGCGCAACGGCCAGAGGTGCGGTCGGCGCCACCAGTGGCCGGATGACCACACACCATAATCATGACCATCAAATTTATCTCGCCCGCTCTGGACGAACTTTAATGACCAACAAACATAATTCCTCTCAGCGATCAGCTGTCTGAATGATTTTCTGAATCTTAGAGGACGGGGTACGTGCAGTCCATATAGTCAGGGCGTTTAGTTTACCGGGAGACAAAGATAACACGTTTTCTGTTGATTAATAGACCGTGTGTAGACCTGGCAGTGACTAAAACCAGCCCAGACCAGATCACCGCAGAGAGTCTTCCCCAAAAACATTGAGGTGTGACGCAAATCGAGACAAACACCACGCTGCCCACTCCACCAACAACACGGCACAGCCGGACGCATAACAGGGGACTTTACATCTCACAACACTGGATTCAGTGATAATACCCATGATTAATGTTGCTGTCCCACTGGAATAATCAGAAACGTCTATTAAGATGTTTTTAAATTCCCTACACGTGACTTCGCACTTAGTTTACACATCCCTTCACACCGGGATCTGCCCTCACAGGTATGGTTTACTACGTCACCCACGCGCTGCTGTGCTCGAGCTTGGATGGTTTGCCTTCCGAGCTACAAAAGTCGCAACTACCCCCACCCCCCCACCTCCAGCGCAGTCAAAAGACGATTCCGGAACGCACTGTTCCCATTGGTGCGAAGCGATGTCAATCAATAGTTACACCCAACTGCGGAGGCGGACCAGCCGAGAGGGCGTAACCCTCTGATGTAGTCTGGCGCTCACTCCCCAAACTACCCGTCAAAGCGGAACATATCCCAAAGTAAATGTCCCATTTTTTGATGGGTGGGAGGCATCCCGGCTGAATATGGAGGAAGGGGGGATTTTATTGGAAGGGTAAAGATGGCTGGAGAGGGGGCTGAAAGGATATATTTTTCCGGTGGGGATATGAGGGGCTTATCTGTGGAAATGTCTGAGCCCACGGAGGTGCCGAGCTGAGGGATTCACCACATTGGGGTCAAACACCGGCAGACTGGTGAACTGCAAGCGGGGCCAATGGTCCGGGCAAAGTGTCAATTATTTGGGCTTTGTTGATATTGTACCTGAAATATTGTGTAAAATCCCACTCCCCATACTAACACCGGTTAGACAGACCAAAGAACAAACTGCCGGAGGAACTCAGTGGGTCGGGCAGCATCTCTGGAGGGAGATGGACCGTCAACATTTCTGGCCGAGACCCTCCCTCTCGACTGAGAGTGGACGGGAAATAGTCAGAGAAAAGAGGTGAGGGTGGGGATTGGGCATGAGCTGGAGAGTGAGAGGTGGATCTAGTTGAGGGGGGAGGTGGGGAGGTGGAGATACTGACAGGAGTGGAAGGTGAGTGGTTGGGACAACACGGGGCTGCAGAAGATGGTGAGAGATAGAGGATGTTAGAGAGTATTTGTTATAGAGAGTGCAATTAAGATACACCAGACTGATCCCTGAAGTGGTGGGTCATCATGTCGAGAAAGATCAAATGTGATAACCCATTCATTTAGAGAGTAGAGGACTGAGTGGTGAACACATCATCAATACCGGTTGAACCAGGGATCCCAGTCTCTGAAAACGGGGGTGGACTGTCCGGGACTGAGATGAGGGGAAATGTCTCCACTCTGAGTGTGGTGAATGTCTGTAAATCCCCACCACAAAGGGCGATGAAGACTCAGTGATCATCCTCACATAAAACAGAGGCCGGCAGATGTGTGGGGACCGAAGGGATCGAGGAAATGAGGCTCAGGCAGAAACGTGTCTGAGATGTGAGAGCAGCCGTCATCTTATTGATGGTTAGAGGGGCTGAATGGCTCCTCCTGCTGTCCAGTGAGGCCGGGTGAATGTGAATAAAAATTAGTGCTTATAAACATAGTCAGATTTAAATTAAACCTGCATATTTCCTGTTTGGGTTTGAATTTTGTGTCTGATCCGGATGAGAATATAAACTCCAACTCTGTGAACTCTGTGACCCGGGCTGGAGGGAAAAACTAAATACGTATCTGCTGTAAATATGGGATAATGTGGGAAATGCGGCGGGTGTTGGGCAGCGTGTGAGGGGCGAGAAGCGGAGACAGCGAGTCACGTGGGAGCCCTCCACCCGGGCACGTGATACCGATTTACGCGGATCGGCAGCATTTACACTTTGTCCCTGAGGCCCCACCCACAGCCTGGGGACGCGTAATTCACATTGCGCATGCTCAGTACAATATGCGCGGATTTTTTTTTTTTCTCTTTCATTGTGGAAGCGGGTCGGCGGTGGGATTGGGATTCGGTTCTTGCCCCCTGGGGCAACAAGCCAGGAACATTATTCTCTGCGGGGCAACACCAACATTTTCCATTCGGTGAGTATTGAAGCCGGTCCCGAGCGGGGAGTTCTCATATTAGGCAGTGAGTCCCTTTAACTTTCCCCAACTCAAGTAAGAGAAAATCTGCAGATACTGGAAAAGGGAGCAACGCGCACAAAATGCTGGAGGAACTCAGCAGGTCGGGTAGCATCTAGGAAAAGAGTACAGTCGACATTACCGGCCTAAACCCTTCGGCAGGACTGGAGAATAAAAGTTGGGATGGGGAAGGGAGAGAGAAACACAAGGTGATCGGTGAAACTTGAAGGGGGACTGCTGAACTTGCCCGAACTGGCGGCCTCCCCTCGCTTGCTTTATAGAAACATAGAAAATAGGTTCAGGAGTAGTCCATTCGGCCCTTCGAGCCTGCACCGCCATTCAGTATGATCATGGCTGATCATCCAACTCAGAACCCTGTACCTGCT
>JAUOBT010000368.1:3382576-3410887 GCA_032362145.1 Hypanus berthalutzae
CAGGGAAGGTTCTGTAGCTCCATTGCTTGCCATGGAGGAGCAGTTCCCAAGCAGCCCAGCCTATCTCAGGGCACACAGAGCTCATGAACTGATCACTTAAAGTGATGCTGTTTCTGATTCAAGTTCAGTTTTTCATTGCTGATTATCTGTCTTTTAATTTGTGCGTTCGAAATCTTGGTGTTCCAATTTGCTTTTATGTTAAATTTATATTTAATGTCTGAATTTAAGTTTAAATGTAAAATGTTTTCCCAAGTACAGAAACATATATTTATAATATGTGCAGTAAATATGGTCAGGGTGTGTTGTAAGTAAAAATGAGTTTAATTAACAATTAATTTCTTTCCTTTATGATAAGTAGACATCCCTCACATTTCAACTCTGCACTGGAGAAACATTGAGAGGTTGTAAACAAGGTCAAGTTCCTCAATATTCATTAGGAGCAGAACCTTTACAGTTGTGCTACACCACAATGTGATGTCAGGATCAGAGAATGTCTCTGAATATCAGTGAATCACAATAGTCTTTGATTTTCTTATCTACTTAAACTGGGTAGTGGCTTTGTTGTCAATTAACTCCTCAATCACATTTCATTTACTTATGCACACCACTGTTCTGAAGTTTCAACACAGAACTGCCGTTTCTGTTTAGAATTTGACCAGTGGTTACAGATATTGACCAATTGGTAATCTTGTGTTTATTCAAACCCCTATTTGCATGATGACTCTCTAATCACACAGCAATAATACGAATATTGATTATCAATGTAATCTATGCATAAAAGGCCAATAATGCTCAGAATTAGTATACAGTAGCTGTTACCCTAGAATACTTCATTTGCATTCTTGTAATGCCAAATGTCTCTAGTCCGCTGCTGTGCAGAGGGAAGCTTTGTTCTTCAAAGACTCATCTTGCCCTATCCCACTTTATTCTCCGTTGGCTCTACACTTTAACTTCCTTAATTGTTCCCCCTTTCACCATTCACCCATTCCTGTTTCCCTCTCTCCTCTCATCTCCTTACCTGCCCATTACCTTCTGGTGCTCCTCCCCTTTCCCTTTCTTCAATGGGCTTCTGTCCTCTCCTGTCAAATTCCCTTTCTCCAGCCCTTTATCTGTTTAAGGAATCGACTTTCCAGTTCCTTACTTCAATCCTCCCCTTCTCCCGGTTTTACCGATCACCTACCACTTTATACATCTCCCTCCCCTTCCCCCAACTCATTGTTCTCTCTTGTCACCTTTCTTTTCCCAGTCCTGATGAAAATTCTCGGACCAAATCACTGACTTTTTACTCTTTTCCATAGGTGATGCCTGCGCTGCTAGGTGTCTCCAGCAATTTGTGTGTGTTGCATAAACTACCTTTCCCTGAACACTACCTTAACCCTTGCCTTGCTGCATCTTCCAGTGTTTTAGTGACTGCCAGGGTGAACTTGGAGAGTTACAAGCCCATAGCATCTGGAGCCAAATTTAGAGGGTGAACTGACCATTTTTATTTTGGTATTATGGTTAACTGCATTATGTATGAATGTATCTCTCTGAAACAGTTTGAAATGTGATCATTTGTCCTGGTGGTGCAGCTTCACCAGCTGTCTCATGTGCATCAGGGGTGAGGCTGGCGTTTCCTGTCCAAGCCCTGGGCCCACAGGCTCTCACCAGCTGGAGCTTGGGGAATTGGGATATATTATATTACTGAGTGATTGTATGTTTAACTGCTATCTGATAGATGTTATATGTGCCTTCTACTGTGTATTACTATTGGCACTGTGTTTTTCACTTTGGCCCTGGAGCAACATCGTTTTGTTTGGCTGTATTCATGGATGGCTGAATGACAATTAAACTTGTGTTAACCTTATTGCAGTTTCTCATCCCGCTGTGACGGAGGGGGAGGTAATGAGAAATATTTGCTTCACCAAAAATGGAAACATCAAAACTGAAACTGGCATGAGTACAAAAGGCAGAAGTCAAAACAACAACACTTGCCTGGATATTAAGATCAAAAACTGTATTGGCTACTTTGTGTATTTGCTGAAGCCGACACCTGCTGAAAACTTCGTGTACTGTACAGGTATGTCACTGCTCTCATTCACAGAGGTGTAAGGGGTGAGGGGAAATTCTGTGATATCCTGAGTCATCAGTACCCGTAATGGACTCTGCCCCATATGTCCCTCTGAAGCAAACTGCCCAGCAGGTACAGTTCATTGCAGCAGGTTGTCTACACGTGTGGCTAGTCCTTACAATTTACATTGTCAAGAATGCATCCTTGTACATGGATTCTGCACATTCAGTTTTACCACCGCATCTTTTCTTTAGTGGAGAGACTCAAGAGTGCAAAACAGGAACAATATATATTAATAAAGTAGTGATGTGGTGTTCATACATTCAAAGTCCATTTAGAAATTGTATGGCAGAAGGCAAGAAGCTGTCCCTGAACAGCTGACTGTGTCCCTTCAGGGAATGACAGAGGGCATTCATCTCATTGTGTTAATGCTAGCCTTCAATGCTATACCTTATATCCCCTTGCTTATTTAATTGTAACTCTTCAACTTTTTTATTTTTTGTAGTTTCCCAAGAGTTCCCTGTGCTTGTTTCCCATCAGTACGGAATGATGGGTAATTTACAATATCCGTTTCACCTACTTGCATTTCATTGGCACATGGGAAGAAACTGGAGCGCAGGGGATTCCCAAATCATCAGTGAAGATTCCCTTTGACTTTCTCTGCACCAGATAAACATTGAGAGGTTGTAAACAAGGTCAAGTCCTTCAAAATTCAGTAGTAGCAGAAACTTTTTTGGCTGTGTTTCACCACAATATCATTTCAAGACCAGTGAATCACAATAGTCTTTGACTTCTCATCTGCTTAACCTGGGTAGTGGCTTTGTCATCGCCAATTAACCCTTCAATCACATTTCATTTACTTATGCACAATGAGAACAGCCTGGCCCCTGGCACCACATACTGTTCTGAAGTTTGAACACAGATATATCATTTCTATAGAGAAATTGAACAGTGTTACAGATATTGACCAATTGGTAATGCTGTGTTTGTTGAAACTCCATATTTGCATGATGAATCTCTAATTAAACAATTATTGTTATTAAAACTGGTAAAACTGGTATTATTAAACAATATAATCTATCCATAAAAGGCCAATAATATTCAGAATTAGTAATGTACTGTAACTGTTACCCAAGACTTCTTCATTAGCATTCTTGTAATGCCAAATGGTTCCACTCCCCTGCTGTGCAAACGGAAGCTATGGTCTTCAAGGACATCACTTCAAAGCTTGGCTTGCTGAGATTGTTTGCAGTCATTCCACTTTAGTCTCTGTTGGATCCACAGTTAAACTTCAATAATTGCTTTCCTTTCACCATTTACCCATTCCTATTTCCGTCTCTCATCTCACTTCCTTACCTGTCTACTAAGTTTTTGTGTTCCTCCACCTTCTCTTTCTTCCATGGGTTTCCATCCCCTTGGAGCTGCAAGACTGCTGAACTAAATGCATTCAAGTTCCTCTGTCCCTCTACATTTTTTTTGCTGCGCTTCAGTTATCCCATGTTGCCTCACTTTGTATGGATATCTCTGTGCACTGATTTTTCACATTTCTCTAGAAATATTTCTGTTTGCTGCTTGTGTTCCCAACTAAACTTTCCACAATGTGTTCCTGCAGATCTTTATTCTTTGAAGCAAAGAATGCTGTTGGTATCACAAAACATGTTAGCTGCACTTTTCATATTAACAGCATGAAGTAAGAGACCAGTGAGTTCCTGAGATTTGCAGAACATCAGCTGAAGCATCCTTTCATTCACTTACATTTTTATTGTGCCATTTTCCCTTGGATACCATGGTCAGTCAGAATCAATGCTTTTTGATCAATCAGTCAGAATCTGTGTATAAAGCATCATCATTAATCCACCTGATTGGCTTTCTCAAAAGGACAATGAGTTAGTATTGTTGAGGATAACATCCCTTTGCGGGTTTGTGTTGACTGCAGTTGAAGAACTTACACCCCAACAGATCCCAACTTTAGCACTTCCAACTATTTCAAACGGTTTCCTAAAGCCAATGAATCATTCTGTCATTGCAATTGCCATGCCACATCTGTACAATGGTATCATGCCAATATCATACACTATGTACGTACCATATTTTATTATTTCTTGAGCACTGGAAAATACAGCTTGCCCCATTTCCTCTTTTGCCTCATTTAAAGGACAGGATGGACTTTGTGCTGGTCTAGCAGGTTTCCAACATGAAGATCCTGCAATGCTGATGTATCCTCACCTCCATTACAGCTCATGACCATTCATTACCTTCATTAACTGCTCATGACACTGGTAACATGGGGAAACAGGAGCATGAAGCCACACACGCAACAATTCAGAAATAGGTTCTTCCCCCGTCATCAGATTCCTGAATGCACTTTGAACTCATGAACACAACCTTACTACTTTATTTCTTTTTTTGTGCACTAATTTAACTTCTTAATAAGAATGATCAATTAGAGTAGATAAATATTTATGTATTGCCACATACTGCTGCCACAGAGCAACAGATTTCAAGTCAATCCGGTACATTTATTATCAAAGAATGTAGAAATTATACAACCTTGAGATTGGTTTGCTCACAGATAGTCAGAAAGCAAGACCCATTTTTAAAAAAAAAACACAAATTAAAATAAAAAAGTAACAGACACCTAATGCGAACAACTTTCTGAACCAAATCTGCTGACACACGACATATTTCATAACATTGTCTGCCAGTAATATTAAACCTGATTGTGATCCTAACATTTCAGGCTGAAGATCCTGCATCAGCTTTACATTAGCATTTAGTGAAATGCTAATATCAGTCCCATCCTACATCGAGACTGATACAAAGAAGTGGTTGAGATATTTACTGTATCTTGTCCCCTCCAACGATGGTCAAAAACAGGACCCAAATTCAATACCAATCCAACATCAAAAGGTGCATTTAATTTTAGCTGAATGTGCATTCTTGCAAACTTTGCCATTTCAGTTTCAATTTTATCTCAGTCCTGTTCGCATCTGGTCATCAGCTGTCAGTACCTGTCCCTAACACCTCCTTATTACTTCATCCATGGGTGATTGATAAGAATTCATGGGCATTGGGCTTTATGCCTGTTCTCATTTAAAATGTTTCTCTCTTTGTATTTCATTATCTCATCTATCAATAACTTTGACTGCTCTCAATTTCCTTTGTTACTGGATCTAGTTCAGTTTTAATCCTTTTTGAAATACCTTTGCGCTGTCTCCAGTTTAATCCATTCCCTGCACAATATATCACTTGCAACTTCTCTGTTTGTCACAGTTCATCTTCTAAGTGTAGATTTAGAACCACCACCTCTCCTGCTCAGTTTGCCACATGCTGATTACAGACTGTGCTCTCAATCGCATTCCAAAACTTGTCTCTTTTTCTACCCTTCCTTCTGTTCCTGCGCAATAGTGACAGGGTGATTTATATCCGCAGTCATGATTAATCTGGCACTTTTATTACAGCTCATAAAAGTCCGAAAATGTATGTAAAGAAACAACCCCCCCCCCCCCCAAGGAACACAGTCGGTCAGGCACATCTGTGAAAATAAATATAAACAGTAGACATTATGAGCCAAGACCCTCTTCAGGACTAGATATGATGGGGGAAGACATGAAATAAAAAGGTGGGGGGGGGGTGGGAAGGTGGGAAGATAATAGATGAAGCCAGGTAGATGGGAAAGATAATGGACTGGAGAGAAAGGAATCTGCAAGGTGAGAAGGTGTGTGTCAATATGCTTTCCTCTGATTATTGAGGTCAAAGCTACACACTCATAAATATTTTGCCTTAGTCTAACACACTTTTTGACCCTACCTATTTCCTATAGATCAGAAACAGGTCATTCAGCCCATCATATCCATGCTGACCATAGTTTGCTATACCATTTCCCAACATTTGGTTCAAAGCTGACAATGTCTTGGCAATTTCAAAGTTCAAAATATATTCATGATTAAAGTATGTGTGCCATTTATGAACTAGATATTCATCTTCTCACAGGTAGCCATAAACAACAAAACATAAGTGGTGCCCTAGTCCTCAATGAGTACCTGCACTGATAACTCTGGCCGTGTGTTGCAGACTGCAGACCCTCATTGTGATAAGAATTTTTTTTTCGCATCCCTTCTAAAAATCATTCCTCAGCTGAATTCCATGGTCTTCCATCTTAGATACTTCTGCCTTGGAAACGGGCTTCTTCATACTTATTCTGTTTCTGAAACTCATTACTTTGTCTCTTCATTAGATCATCCATTTGCAGCCTTTGACCATGAAAACCCAAACTGGCTTCTCAAAACAAAACTGTCACATCCCGTACCAGGTAGTTGACAGGCAGGCAGACAGACAGACTTTATTGATCCCGTGGGAAACTGGGTTTTGTTACAGCTGCACCAACCAAGAATAGTGAAGAAATATAGCAATATAACACCATAAATAATTAAATAATAATGTTAATCATGCCAAGTGGAAAAGTAAGTCCAGGATCAGCCTATTTTGGCTCAGGGTGTCTGAAACTCTGAGGGAGGAGTTGTAAAGTTTGATGACCACAGTTAGGAATGACTTCCTATGACTCTCAGTGTTATATCTCAGTGGACTGATTCTGGCTGAATGTACTCCTGTGCCTAACCAGTACATTATGGAGTGGATGGGAGTCGTTGTGCAAGATAGCATGTAACTTGGACAGTATCCTCTTTTCAGACACCACCGTCAGAGAGTCCAGTTCCACCCCCACATCACTGGTCTTACGAATGTGTTTGTTGATTCTGTTGGTGTCTGCTTCCCCAGCACACAACAGCAATAATAAGAGCACTGACCACCACAGCCTCGTAGAACATCCTCAGCATCGTCTGGCAGATGTTAAAACACCTCATTCTGCTCAGGAAATAGAGACGGCTCTCACCATTCTTGTAGACAGCCTCGGTGTTCTTTGACCAGTCCAGTTTATTGTTCTTTTGTATCCCCAGGTATTTGTAATCATCCACCATGTCCACACTGACCCCTTGGATGGAAAGAGGGGTCATCGGTTCCTTAGCCCTCCTCAGGTCCACCACCAGCTCCTTTGTCTTTTTCACATTAAGCTGCAGATGATTCTGCTTGCACCATGTGACAAAGTTTCCCATCGTAGCCCTGTACTCAGCCTCATCTCCCTTGCTGATGCACCCAACTATGGCCCAGTCATCAGAAAACTTCTGAAGATGGCAAGACACTGTGCAGTAGTTGAAGCAAATCTGCTCTGCAGTGTTATCTGGGATATCATTGGGAATGGTGTGTAATTCTGGACCATAGAGCATTACAGCATAATACTGGCTGTTCAGCGAATGACATTATGCTGGTATTTAACCCAATCCACGCCTGCTACATGACTGTCCTTTCTTCTATCATCCAAATAAGTTTCTAAGTATCTTCAATGTCCTCAATGTATTCATCTTCACTACCACACCTGCTAGGGTGTACCATGTACACACCACACTCTAAATTGAATGGAGATACATATACTTGAACGACTTGGATGTAGACATGTGAGGCATGGTGGTAAATTTGCTGATTACATGGTGATTTTACAGTGTGCTTTCCAGAGTGCTTTGCGGTGCTGGAGTATGTCAGACTACACAGACAGATCCATGTGTCGGTACAGTAAAGATGTCTGAAGATGCTGCATGGATTAGCAAATGGAATTTAATGCATTTTCAATTTGTTTAGATTTGTCTATTAATCATATTTACATCTACACTTGCAGTTTGGGAGATTGATAGGACTAATGCATATCATGAATGCTCGAGTACGAGGGTGGATTGAAGGACACCGCCAGGGCATTCTTTGGCAATGACAAGGCAGCTATTTGTAAATGTATATGTGATACAGACCCTTCTTATTCAGGGTACAGAATTCAGAATTTTATAAAGCTTTTGTCAGACATCAGTGGTAGTTTTGGTCACCTGAACATGGGAAGAATGCATGGGTGATGCAATGGTAGATAGCCAGCCTCGAGTGTTTCAGTTATGATGACAGAGTGAAGAGGATTGGCATGTTCTGGAGCAAAGGAGGTGAAAAGAAATATCATATTGGTTGTATAAAATGTAAGGGTGCTGAGAGGGTCAGCTGTAGTAACCTTTCACATATCAATGATATGGAATTGATGTTTGTTGTAAAGATTGCAGACAATACAATGATTGTTGGAGAGGCAGGTAGTTCTGAGGAAGTACAGAGGTGAGAAAGAGACATCGATGGATTAGA
Source organism: Hypanus berthalutzae (assembly GCA_032362145.1). NCBI lineage: Eukaryota > Metazoa > Chordata > Chondrichthyes > Myliobatiformes > Dasyatidae > Hypanus > Hypanus berthalutzae. The sequence continues at coordinate 3,390,852 of JAUOBT010000368.1, forward strand.
AGAATGGGCACAGAAATGGCAGATTGAATGCAGTGTTGGGAAGTGTATGGTTATGTGCTTTGTCAGAAGAAATGAAAAGTTCTCTCCATTTTCTACTTGAGGTGGAATTTGAAATCTCAGAGTTGCAAGGGACTTGGGAGCTTTTGTACAGGATTCCCAGAAGGTTAATTTCCTGGTTGAGTCACTGGTGAGGAAGGCAATACGATGTTACCATTCATTTCAAGAGGACTAGAATACAATATCAAGGATAAAATGTTGATGCTTTATGAAGCACTGGTACAGCATCACTTGGAGTATTGTAATCAGATCTGGCACATTTTAGAAAGGATGCACTGAAACTGGAGACGGTTCAAACGAAAGAGGTTATTGAAAATGATTCCAGGATTGAACAGCAAGTCATAGTGTTTGATTGCCCTGGGCCTGTTTTCACTTGAATTTAGAAGAATAAGGGGTGACCAAATTAAAGCCTATCTACTTTTGATGATTCCCCTGGTGAGAGAGTACAGGACAAGATGACAGCCCCAGAACAGAGGGTCACCCATTTAGAAAAGAGATAAGGATGAATATCTCCAGCCAGTGAGTGGTGAATCTGTGGAATTTGTTGCCACACATGACTTTGGAGGTCATCTTCACATATATTTAAGGCAGAGGTTGATCGATACTTGATTGGCCAGGGCATGAAGGAATATGGGGAGAAGGCAGGAGAGGAAAAATGGATCAGCCACCTTGTAAATTGTGGAGCAGTCTCAATGGGCCACGTGGCCTAATTCTGCTCCTCGAGCTTATGGTCTTACATCGGAGGTAGATACAATTAGGGAACATGTAGCGGTGGTTTAGAGGGTGTGTGAAGAAGATCATAACAGATCATAACCCATGAAGCAGAAAATGGTTGGAATGCACTTCCTCAGAGAGTGGTTGTTGACAGAATTTGAGTCCAGCTGAGTAAGAATCACTTAGGCAAAGAAGGGCTATGGACCAGGTTGGGACTGGTAGGGCTGAGGGGTGGCCACTGTCATCATCAATGTTTCTGCATTGCATGATTCAGTTTTACCGCCAAGAATTCGATAAAGAGAGCAGGAAGATGAAACTGCACTGACAGTGTTTATGTGAGTAAATGATCATTGTGTTAGAGAGTGCTACTGAGGGAGGTGGAAGTGAGTTATAAGAGGCATTAACACTAATGTTAATTAATATTGCTAAATAAGATTATTATCGTTCATACCATTGAGACTGCATACTCCTGCTGCAGAGTCCACACTCGGTAATCCGTGTGTAAACCACACCATCCTGGATCAGACCTGGAGGAGCACGGATTGTTCATCAGAAGAATGCAGTCAATACATGAATGATGAAACCCGGACAGAAGGATGGTACCGATTTAAGAGGTAATGGGAAGAGACAATTAAATTAATATCAGTCAATGAAACAGAAACTATGATAGAAACAAGGGCAATTTGAAGGAAAAAAAATATTTATTTTCTTAGAGAAATGTGGCAGTATCCATAAACATCTTTGGGTCTCTGCGAGGGAATGGATAAGGTTGTCTGGGATCATCATGTAGAAAGGAATGGATATATAGGGATTGGAGTTATTGGTCAAAGTAATAGGACAAGTTGTGGATACACAGAGATGGGGACATCAGTCAAACAGGGAGTGGGATCATGAGTAACAGGCAGGGTGCAGGAAGTCTGAGATGTAGCAGAGACTAAACAAAGGAAGTGGGAAACTCATAGCCCCTTTCCCAGGCAATGGTGTGATAATGAAATAGAGAAAAGCTGGGATTGAAGTCAGCACACCATCACAGACTTCAAAGCTAGATGCCGTGGAGTTCTGCACATTGCTGCCCCTCTCCCAAATGAGCAATTTTTTTTTTGAGCTTGATTTAATTTTGCCAATTCTGAGCCCCTGAAGAGAGCTGCTGATGTGACTGGAAGCTTGGTCATCTGAGGCCAAAGTACTCAAGTCGCAAAGCTGTCGAACCGGACGGCTTCCCAGGGTGAGTACTCAGAATGTGCGTGGCACATCTGGCAGGTGTGTTTACAAACACTCTTCGTCTCTCTCCCATTGTGGAGTGCCCTCCTGCTTCAAAACATCCAGCATTGTTCCGGTACCTAAAAAACCCAAGGTAACATGTCTGAACATCCTGTTGCATTCACCTCAAGAGAAAGCATGTTTTTCAGCAGCTGGTCAAGGACAACATTTGCAGCATGCTACAACCCACACTGGACCTCCTACAATTCACCTACCCACACAACAGATGATGCAATAGCCACAGCTCTACACACAGTCATTACACACCTGGAGAAGAGGGATGCTGATGTGAGAATGCTGTTCTTGGACTTCAGTTAAGCATTCAACATCATAATTCCCTCCAGCCTCAGCAAGAAGCCTGGATTTTCAGTCAGATCGCTGGCAGGCAGTAATAGTGGGCTCCCTCACCTCTGCCCCTCACCACTGATGCCCCTCAGGGCTTTGTCCAAAGCCGCTTCCTTCACTCTCTATATAGCCATGGCTGTGTCATAAATAACAACTCCCATCTGCTAATTAAATTTGCTGATGATGCTACACTGATTGGCCCAATCTCAAATAATAATGAGGCAGCCTGCAGAGAAGTCATAATCCTATACAGCGGTGACAAGAAAACACCCTCTCCCTCAAGTCACAGAAACAAAGGAGTTGTGAACTACAGCTGGAATGGAGACAGGCTAACCCCTATTGACATCAATGGATCTGGAGTTGAGAGAGTTACTCGGCATAAACATCGCCGAGGATTTCATGTGCTCTCTGATGAAAAAGGCACTTTCACCTCAGATGGCTGAAGAAGTTTAGCATGGGCTACCAAATCCTAAGAAATTTCTATAGCGGCAGGATTGAGAACATCCTGACGGGCTGCATCTCTGCGTTTTATGGGAACTGTACTTCCCTCCATTGCAGGACACTGCAGAGGGTGTTGTGGACAACCAGGTATATCTGTAGATGTAAACTTTCCACTGTTCAGGACACTTACAAAGATGTGTGTAAACAAGGCCGGAAGGATCAATGGGGGACAGAGTCACCCCAACCACAAACTGTTTCAGTTGCTTAACAGTACAACAGACTGCTTAATTCATGCTGATAGAACAGCATTTCTGTTATTTTGACTGTCCTGTTGTACATACCATTCATTATAAATTACTATAAATTGAACATTACATATTTACACTAAGACATAATATGAAAAAAATTACTCCTCATGTATGTGTAGGATGCAAGTAATAAAGTCTATTGAATTTCATGGTTAGAGGAGCCCAAGGAAAAGGAATCTGATAGGAGTGGACAGTGCAGTAAAAGGAATGAGGTGGGGAGGCAGAGGGAGGTGATGGTATTAACATGAGCCAAGGACGAAGACAAGGGGGTGAGTTAGCTACATGTTATTTCTGTTTACTTCCAGTTTGGATGAACGTTCTGAGCTGAAATTGACATCTTCATTTACTATCTGCATTTGCACAGTTTATTTACTGTTCACAGTTCTGATGTTTACCGTTTAGAAATCCCATTTACAGTTATTGTTCTAAAGATTTGATAAATATGCCTGCAGAAAAAGAACCTCAGGGTTGTATGTGGTTACGGTATGTACTCTGATAATAAATCTTACTTCGAACTTACCCTAACCTGTTAAGTTTCCCCAGCATCTCATGAGTGTTGCTCAGGATTTCCTGCATCATGTCAAATATCGAACAGTGCTTCCTGAAATTAGCGAGAATGTCAAACCAATGGAATGGGCTCCAGTTTCTGCTCACTCTCTCAGTGGATGCTCAGTTGAGGATGGAGATGCTTTCTTTTTTCAGTTCTGGTGGTTGGAGGATTCCTGAGACTGTCATTCTACCATACAAGTGCTCCGGGACAAGTCCAGGCTGGTTACATGGTAAGATTTTAGTGAACATCAACAGAGCTTGGTTACTTTTCAGGTAGGGCAGACTAGACACAGAAACAGAGCTTGACATCCTTGAGAAATGCTACCCACAGTCAATTAAGCCATGTTGCATATCTGGTTCCACATGGAATCTGGCAGTGGTGCATCGGCTTCCTGGAGATTGCTGGTACATGTGGCTGGTCTCTGGATCAGCTGGTCAAGCCCACTCCAGATAAGACCCGGTACAATTCCAGTGAAGGAGCAACACTCAGGGAGTTGAGTGTAAACCACAGGAGTCCCTGTTCATGAGGTAAATAAGAAATCAATGTAATTTATCAATGAAACTGTAATGTCTATGCAGGTTCTCAGTCATCCAGGTCATTGCATTTCGCAGTTGCAAAGTAAGGCAGCTGGACTTGCTATGTTTTCTGGAAGCCATTTTGCCACTCATCCAAAAGGCTTCTTCAGTTCTGATCCATGGTTGTCAGTTTTCCGGCTTATGAACTCTGAGTTGTTTAAAGGGAGAGCAATCATGAGAGGTAAGAGTCATAGAGGTAATGAGGGGATCATTAGTCTTACATTTGTGTGATTGGAAGTGTACTGGCATAGACATGTTAGGACTGTATTTTAAGTAGTGATAAGCAGTATTGTACCTAACCTTCTTTGTTCAGGGATGGGTTTTCCAGTTTGATGAATATGGCTTTAACCCATCTTTTAAATCACCCATCCTCCTGTCCTTGTTATCATAGGAGTGTCTTTGTCCTTTACTTGTAGACAAACAGCCATCTTGATCTGAGGTGTTAGCCCTCTTATGTTGGGCCAGCCACTTGTGAAGTGGTTGTTTTGGCTCACAGATATACAGATCTGTGCAGTTCTCATTGCATGGAATAGCATATACAATATTGTTCTATGTTTAAGTGTTGGATACTTGAAGTGGATGAGTTTCTGCTTGCATGTGTGTCTAGGTCTGAAAGGCACAGGGATTTGTTCTTTTTTCTCCTTCAAGACAACACAGCAAGTCCAGTTTCCTTGATTTACTACTGCAATGTTTTCAGTTACACAGTCTATAGTTTAAATATTGCAATTGTTTTAAAACTCATGTTTCTTTTCTGTTTGTTATGTTTATATTTGAACATATGCAAAAATTATAAACAACTTACCACCACTGCAATTGTTATCACTTTGGTATATTTCCCGAGCCTGGCGAGGTTTCTGATTCTCTTTGGAGATGTTCAACAGTGGGTCAGCTTGCTCGTGGCTTCATTTTTGTCAAAGCTCCTCAGGGGTAGGACTCGTGTTTCATGGGACAGGGACCCAAAATTTCTCATCAACAGGAGCTGTCCTCTGAGACTAAGTGTGGCTGTGGAGAAGACAGCAGCTCACACTGTCTGAACCTGTTCCGGACAGTGGGTTGTGAACAATGGATTTGCACTGGGTCTGGTTGCATGTTTCCCATTGTACTGTGGAGACAGGTATGTTATACAATGTTTACAAACCCCATTTCAGGTAGCCATCCCAACGTGGGAGAGGGGGAAGTCAACAGGACTGTCTGCTTCAGCTGGGAGGAAAACAACTGCGCAACCACCCGGACAATCAAGATCAAAAACTGTGGTGACTTCTTTGTGTACTGGCTGAAGCCGACACACTGCTGTGACAAAGTTTATTGTACAGGTACATTACCATTCTCCATTAACACACTTGGGGGGGGGGGGGAATATATTTGTAAAGTTTGAGTCATCCCAAATGATCAAAACACGCAGTTTGCTGAATATACCAGTCTACTGCATGATCAGTGGATAAGCTTAGTCAATTCCCTTGTACCCACAGTCCAAGTCAATCTATCATGTCAGAATCTCATCCTCCTGTAACATCCTCTCCCACACTGAGACTGACATGAACCATCCACTGTCTCTGCCGCATGACTGCTGAGCACCAATCTCGAGTCAGCACCTCCTGCTCCCATGAGGACCAAGCAGACCCCTCCATATTTCTGAAGACCAGATTGTCCATCTTCCCCTTCTTTCACTTCCACTCTGGTAAAATTGTTCACCTCCATACAGAGAGATGGCCCATCCTTCAACCTTCAAACTCAGACAAAATCTCTTAGTCCCCAACCAAACCCCGATTCGGAACATATAAACAAGAGATAATCTGCAGGTGCTGGAAATCCAAGCAATACACACAAAATGCTGCAGGAATGGCAGGACAGCAAGTGTCTTTGGCAAAAAAAAAAGTGCAGTTGACATTTCAGGCCGAGACCCTTTGGCAGGACATATCATTCCCTCTTTCCCCTTCCCAAATGGGATAAATGATGTTTGGGATGGTCACATAAAGTTTCTTCACGGATATCATCAGAAGTCAGGATTGAAGCCTTGTTGCAAAGCATCTTAGCCAGCAGCTCAACCACAGACCATGAGATACAAGAGCAGAATTAGGCCATTCACACACTGAGTCTACTTTGCTAGTTAATCATTGTTTACTCATTTTCTCTCACAAAACCATTCTCCTGCCTTCTCCCTGTAACCTTTGGCACCCTGACTAATCGGGAATCTATCAGCCTCCACTTTAAATATACTCAATATCATTACCTCCACAGCCATCTGTGGCAATGAGTTCTCCAGGTTCACACCATCTGAGTAAATAACTTTCTCATTATCTCTGCTCTAAATGAACACCGCTGTCTTTAGATGTTTGTCCTAGACTTGTTCCAAATAGGAAACATCCTCTCCACATCCACTCTCTTTGCACTTCTGATATTTTATAGGTTTTAGTCCACTAGTCACCGGCATCCAATAAGATAAAGCCCCCTCCCCCCTTTATTCCCACACTGCCTCTTCCTGGTCAGCCAGTTTTCTACATATGCTAGTATCTTTCCTATTGGGTACTAATCCTGTTAAGTAGCCTCATATGTGGCATCTTGTCAAAGGCCTTTTGAAAATCCAAATAAACATTCCCTGACTCTGTTGTCTGATCTTCCTGTTATGTCCTCAAAGAATTACAAGAGATTTGTCAGACAACATACCCCCCCCCCAACACCAAGGAAACAATGCTGACTTCAGCATTTTTTATGGAGACTCCAAATACCTCAAATCCTCATCCATTATGATGTACTTCAATATCTTCCCAACACTGAAGTCAGGCTAACTGGCCTATAATTTCCTTTATTCTGTCTCTTGTATTTTCTTAAGGAGTGGAGTGACATCTGCAAATTTCTAGTCCTCCAGAACCATTCCAGGATCCAGTTATTGCTCAAAGATCACCACTAATGTCTCCATAATCTCTTTCGCTACCTCTTTCAGAACCCTGAGGTGTTACCCACCTGGTCCAGGTGACTTACCTGCCTTCAGACCTTCTGTCTTCAGGTGTGTTCTCCTGTGTAACAGTAACTGCCCCTCACTTCTAACCCCTGAAACACAAATTTCTGGCAAGCTGGTAGTGTCTTCCACAGTGATGACTCACAGAAAATGCTTTTTATATTCAGCCAGCATTGATTTGTCCCCTTTACTGCTTCCCCAGCACAATTATCTAGTTGTCCAATATCCACACGCACTTCTACTTTACTCTTACATATCTGATTTTTTTTCTGTATCCTCAATTACATTATTGGTTGGCTTACCTTGTGTTGTCTAGAAGGCATTTCTAGAAGGCACCACTTATCTAAAAGGCTTATTCAATTCAGATCCATGGTGGGTAGTCTTCCAGTTTATAAGCTCTGTGACTTGTTTAAAGGTAGAACAAACATATGAGGATCGTTAAGAGTTATAGATGTAGTGAGAGGGTCATTAGTCTTACCTTTATGAATGGAGATGTGAACTATTGTGGAGACGCTGGGATAGAGGTATTAGGACTACATTGTAAGTAGCTGATAGGTGGTGTCATGCCCCCCCCTCCCGTACAGGGATGGGTTTTCCAGTTTATCGAAGACGGCTTCTTTAACCCCTCGTTGAAACCATCTATCCTCCCTGTTATCATCAAAGGAGTGTACCTTGTTCTTTAGGTTCAGATTTGCAGCTGCGTAAATGAGAACTGTACAGATCTGTATTTCGTAGAGCCAGAGCAACCACTTCACAAATGGCTGGCACAACATAGGGGATCTAACACCTCAAGTCAAGACTCAGCTGTATAACTACACTTGAAGGACAAGGGACGCTCCTTCTATGATAATAAGACTAATGACACTCTACAACTTGTAACAACCATCATGTGATTGATATACCTTTAAACAACTGACAGAGCTTATAAGTCAGAAAAATGCCCATTATGAATCTGAACTAAAGAAGCCTCTTGGATGAATGCTGAAATGTTTTCTAAACTTACTGCCAGTTGCCTTGATTTTCAATTTCCTTATACTTTATATTTCACGTTTCCTCTCCCTATGTTTTTTTTAGTTGTCTTCAGTTGCTCTTTTAAAGCTTCTGTTGGATCCTGATTTTTTTTTTAATTTGGAAGTCAGGAAAGAGGCACAAAACCTGCTGTTTCACAGTTTTTATAATTAAATATTGAGAGAACAAAGGAAAATTGGAAATGGATAGTTACTAGCTAGTAGCAGAGAGAAAAAAAAACAGACAGTGCTGTTTTGTGGTCAGCTCTTTTTATACCCATAGGAAGAAACATTCCATTCAAATGTGCAGATAAAGTCAACAAGTCAGACACTTCTATTCAAATAATTCAGCAACAGAGAAACTTCCAGAGCAGTCTGGAATTATACAAATGCAACCACCAGGGGTCACATTGAACAATGACGTTGACATTAACATACGATGTCTACTTGCATCTATAAAGGTTCATGTACCAAGAACATTTTTATAGCTCTGTCTTCCCATGAAGCCACTTTCAATGCATGATGGACCTGTATTCCCAGATCCCTTTGTTCTATCCGCACTCCTTTGTGCCCCAGCATTCACTGCGTAAGTCCTACCCTGGTTGGTCTGACTGAAGTGCAATACTTCTCACATTTCTTCATTCAGCTCCATCTGTCATTTTTCAGCCCATTTTTCTAGCTAATGCAGATCCCTTTACAAACCATGATAGCCTTGCTCGGTGACCACTGCCCCATCGATCTTGGTGTCGTCAGCAAACTTGCTGATCCAGTTAACCATTTTATCTTCCAGATAATTGATATTGATGACAAAATAAATGGACTCAGCACCAATCCCTACGGTTCTCCATTAGTGACAGGTCTCCAGTCAGAGAGGCAACCATCTTCTTCCACTTTCTGGCTTCTTCCAGAAAGTCAATGCCTAATTCAATGTCCTGCCTCATCTTGAATGCTGAGTGACTGAACCTTCTTGACTAACTTCCCATATGGGACCTTGTCAAATGCCTTGTTAAAGACAATTTAAACAATATCCACTACCTTGCCTTCATCATGATCTCCAGTAAATTCCTCAAAGACTGTATAAGATTGGTTACAGTTTACCTACCAGCATGAAACCATGCTGACTATCCTTAATCAGAATAAATTTTTCCAAATACTCATATATTTGGTCCATTAGAATAACTTCCAATAACGTTCCCATTACTGGTGTCAGGCTCACAAGTTTCTAATTTCCTGGTTTATTTTTAAAGCCTTTTTTAACAGTGTTACAACATTGACTATCCTCCTGTCATGAACATGATTTAAAGATCTCTACTAGGGCCCCAGTGATTTCTGCACTTGCCTCCCGCAAGGTCTAAGGGAACACCTCGTCAGGCCCTGAGGATTTATCCACCCTAATTTTCCTCAGGACAGCAAATACCCTTCTGTAATCATTCAGCAGTGGCCCTTCAGCTAGATCAGACGCAGTAGTGGACGTAATTCACTGGCAGTATTTTGGAGATTGGAGCAGCAGCCAATCAGAGAGGACATAGTTCCCTCAAGTTGGCTTATTTATTATTAAAAGCAACAACACACGGTGTTGTTTTTATCAGTGCTTTGACCAGCAGTGAATCAGTGTTCAGGATTGATTAGCAAGAACAAATTAAAGTAAGGCAAGGGTAAGCAGAACAACCATTTTTTGAATGAACAGAGTTCGAGTAGAGATATTGAGGCTTTAGATCCTCAAAACTGGCAAAAAAAGGATTCCTTCAGGGAAGGCAAAAAAGATATAGATCGGGTTATTTTTCCCCTTCTTTATATTTGCTCAGAATAATAGAGATGCTGTGCAGGACCAGTAGAATGTTCCGCTTGCTACTGGTGAGAAGGCAGGGAGAACTCTCCAGAGTCCCTGATGACTACAACTGCGAGTAAAGCTTCCAGCCACAGATTCTAACTATCTGCCATAAGGAGTTGGAGTCAGAACTGGATGAATACTGGAAAATTTGGGAAGCTGGGAGGTGATGGATAGGTCGTATTGAGAGGTAGTTACATCCAAGGTGCAGGACACAGGAACTAGGTGACAGTCAGGAAGGGGAAAGTAGTTAGGGAAGCGAGTACCCCTGTGACCAACCCCTTAACAGCAGGTTTATCACTTTGGATATTGTGTGGCAGGGTGTATGACTGAGCAGAGGAAATCCTTGGCAACAAGTCTGCCTCTGTGACTCAGAAGGGATGTAGAGAGAAGAGGAAAGCTTAGTGATAGGGGATTTGTTATCTTGGGGGACAGAAATTAAGCTCTGAGGGTGAGAACGAGATTCCTGAATGGCATGTTGCCTCTGAGTGGTAGGGTCCAGAACAAATTGGATCACGTGCTGAGCATCCTTAAGTGGGAGGTGAACATCTAGAGGTTGTGGTCCATGTAGATACCAATAACGTGGATAAGACGGGTGATGAGATTCTACATTAGGAGTTTGATGCTCAGTTAAAGGTAAGACTTCCTGAGATTACAACCCAAGTCACATGCTAGTCAGTCTATAAATAGGAAAATTATACAGATTAATATTTGTCTAGGTTGGATTTTCGGATCATTCGGCTCTCGTCCAGGGAAGGTGGGACCTGTACAGATGGGACAGGTTTGCACTTGAACTGGAAGGAGACTAAAATCGAGCAGGCAGTTTTCTTAATACTGCACGTGTGTTTAACGCTGAGTTGCAGGGGGATGGAAACCAGAATGCCAGAACAGTTTCTGAAAGGTTCTGGAAGTCCATGTTTGTAAGACCCCAGACAAAGTCAGGAATCAGTAGGTTGAGTATGGTGCGACTTGTGTCCTGAGCTGCATATATTTCAATGCAAAAAGTTATCGTAGGAAAGACGGATGAGCTCAGGGTGTGGATCAACACCTGGAATTTTTTCCTGGCCAAGGTCATGCCTTACGAACCTGTTTGAATTCTTTGAGCATGTAACAAGATACATTGATGAAGATAAAGCTGTGAATGTAGTATACATGGATTTCAGTAAGGCATTTGATAAGATTCTCCATCTGAGGCTCACTTAGAAATTAATGAGGCTAGAGATCCAAGAAGTCTTGCTTTGTGGATCCAGAATTGCCCTGCCCACTGAAGGCAAAGGGCGGTTGTGGATGGTTTACATTCTGAATAGAGGACGCTAACCAATGGTGTTCTACAGGGAACTGTTCTGGGACTCCAACTCTTTATGATTTTTATAAATGACCTGGATGTGGAAACTGGGTAGTCAGTCTGCTGATTACAGAAAGTTAGGGTTGCTGTTGATAATCTGGAGGGTTGTCAGAGTTTACATTGACATTTGCATAGCATGCAGAACTGGGCTTACCACTGCCAGATGGATTTTAACCCAAAGTATGAAGCTGTTCATTTTGGTAGGCCAAATTTGGAGACAGACTATAATATTAATGGTAACACTCTAGGCAGTGTGGAGGATCACTTGGACCCCACTTAAGTATTGTGTTTAGTCCTGGTCACCTTGTTACAGGAAGGATGTGGATACTATACAAAAAGAGCCCAGGGGAGATTTACAAGTATGTTACCTGGATTGGAGAGCATACATTATGAGGATTGTTTGAGTGAACTTGCCCTTTTCTTTTTGGGTCAACCGAGGATAAGAAGTGACCAGACAGAGTTGTATAAGATGATAAGAGGCATTGATCATGCAGATAGCCAGAGGCTTTTTCACAGGGCTGAAATGTCAAGGGGGGGGCATAGTTTTAAGATGCTTGGAAGTAGGTACAGGGGGGATGTCAAAGGTAATTTTTTGACATGGTGTGGTGGGTGTGTGGAATGCACTACAAGCAATGGTGGTAGAGGCGGATAAAATAGGGTCTTTACAGAGTCACTTAGATAGGTATGTGAAGCTTGAAAAAATAGAGGGCTATGTGGTAAGGAAATTCAAATCAGTATCTACAGTAGGTTACGTGGTTGCACAACATTTTGGGTTGTAGAGCTTGGGATGTACTGTAAATTTCTATATTCTATGTTCTATGTTTTTGTAGTTATCAGTGAATCTTGATTGCAGGAAGGGTAGGACTTGTAATAAATATGAAACATTCCAAATAATTTAATGGATATTCATTGTTCAAAAAAAACCCAGGTGAAAATAAAATAACAAGTGAGCGGGCCAATCGAACACTACCCAGTCCTCTAGCATCTTACTAAATTTTGCTATATCCTCCCTATAGAGTATTATGACTTCTTTAGGATAAATCTTTCCTGTGCCTTTGAAATGGGTACCAGAAACTCCAGCCGTTGTTGTTCTGTCTTCATCCCTGCTTGTGTCTGCTGAATCTCTCAAACTTTTCATGTGCTGGGTTTAATGCTGTCCATCCTCAGGGATGGTAGTGACATGAAGGTATATGGAAAGTCTGATGTGAGAATGTTGAGTGCCTTGTAATGAGTCAGGGAGCGGGCTGTGCTTAGACAATGAGGACTTGTTATTGGAGAGTTTATCAGTCTGGTGCCAATCATTGTTGACAGATTGTCTCCAAGCTAAATGTTGATTCTTTTCCTTTTCTCGTAGATAAAGACGAACTGACTCAGCATTCCGGTGTTTTCTGCTTTAGTTTTAGATTTCCAACATCTCCAGATCTGTTTTTATTGTCGGCTGTTCTCTTCGGTTTCAATTCATTCTAAATGGGTGGTCAATTGTCTGTTCTTCTGTTCCCATCATGCACCACTGTTTATTACAGATCCAGCATCTGTACCAACCCCGCAACCCAAGGGGACAACTCCTGAGCCAAGTGATGATTTTTCCACGATCACGGACCCAGAGACAAGCTCAGGTATTAGTTGTGGGGCTATGTTTTAAACAGACTCCTCTCCGAAATCATCATCCATCAGATTCAACCAGAATCAAGGAGAGTGGTGGATTGACTGAGGGGAGAATGGTGATAGAGTGAACAAGGGAGAGGAGTAATCGAGGGACTGAGGAGAGTAGGGTGTGGGACATAATGGTGTAGGAAGGACCGAGGGAGGGGTGAGTTGAATTTAATTGAATTGACTTTATTTCTTTATTTCTTACATCCTTCACATATATGAGGAGTAAAAGGCTTTGTGTTATGTGTCCATCTGAATGATCAATGGGCAATTTATAGTAATTTATAATAAATTGTACGTACCACAAACATACAATTGTATCAGGATGAATTAATTAGTCGTAGTGGCCTGGTGGAAGAAGCAGACATGGATCCTGTTGGTCCTGGCTTTAATGTTGTGGTAACATTTCCCAGATGTGATCAGCTGGAACAGTTTGTAGTTGAGGTGACTCAGGTCCCCAGTGATGGTTTGACACATTTTTACTCACCTGTCACTGTAAATGCACGGAGTAGTGGGAAGTTCACATCTACAGATGCACTGCACTGTCCACACCACTCTCTGCAGTGTCGTGCAATTAGGGGAAGTACAGTTCCCAAACCAGGCAATGATACAGACAGTCAGGTTGCTCTTAATTGTGCCCCTGTAGCAGGTTCTTAAGATTCGGGGACATGCCAAACTTCTTCAACCATCTGAGGTGAAGGATGGTGCTTTTTTCACGACACAGCTGGTATATACAGACCATGTGATGTCTGTGGTTATTCGTACACTGAGGAATTTGAAGTTCGTCTTTTCAACCCCAGATCCATTGATGTCAATAGGAGAGAGGCTGTCTCTTTTCCTCCTGTAGTCCACAACCATCTCCTTTGTTTTTGTGACATTGAGGGAGAGGTTATTTCATTGATACCACTGTGTCAGGGTGATGACTTCCCCTCTGTAGGCTACCTCGTTATTATTTGAAATGTTATATTCCCTTGTTTCCTGCTGGTGGGGAATTCTGCCTCTCAGTTAGTATAGCTTGTTTTCCATGGACTGCATGTTAGCCAAGAGTATGCTACGGAGTGGCGGCCAATTAGCATGCCGTCTCAACCTCACCAGGATGTTGCCGCTTTTCTCTGACCTCCAGCACCGTTTCCGTAGTAGCGATGGTGAAATAAATAAGCCTTCCATGGATCGTGTAAGCAGGGCTCACAGTGTTGGAAAAGGTGGTGCATTGTGGGTAAATACCAGCTTCCTGATGTTCAGAAGAGTTAGTCGGTCATATTTGATGTAACTATCAGCATCTTGAACAAGAAATGCAAAGGAAATTGCAGAAATTATCAGTACACTTTATGTTGGTAAGGAGCTTGCAACAGACCTGCCGTACACAGTGCCATCTTCTGATTATTGGGTGAGGGAGGAAGCAATGTGTTGAAGGAATGAGTAAGGGGAGAGGAAGGTACCAAAGATACACATGATCGAGGGATTGTAGGGGTGATGGAGAAACTGATGGGAGAAGAGTGCGGGAGCAATGAGAAGAGTGAGATATGTGACAGGGGTGCTGAGGACAGAGGGTTGTGGGAAGGCCAAAAAGGTGCGGAAGTAACAAAGGTGTGAGTGATGAGAAGGCAAGTAAAAGAGTGTTGCATGTCTGGTCCGACCAATGGGAATGGAGACAAATATGGAGGTTTCCCATGAGCATGTGGGTGGGGGAGTACGACTGGGCCTGGTACACAGGTGAATAGGATGAACAGAAGGTCGTGCATTGAGATAAACTGGAAGTGAAATGAATATACAGGTGCTCTGATTAATTGAGTGACTGCAGTAGATAGGGTCATATCTAAGGAAATCTGGATGTTGCATCCTCAAGGATTGTTCTAGAGTGAACGATGAACAGTCAAGGAGTATTTCAGAGTGGGAATGGAGGGAATTGTCAGAGTGTTCTAGCCATGTATTGGAATGATGGAGCTGTTTTGGACAGGATGATTTAAGGTTATGATTGGCATGTTCGATGTGTTTTCCCTTTAGTCTTGTCCCATCACAAGGTCATTCAATACTTACTCTCCTACACTCACCATGTGGGCCTGATTTAATCCAGATTCAGGATCTCTTGGAAAATTACAAATGTCACTTAACTCTTCAAGAATGTAGAGAGACCCATAACTGGGTCACTTACCAGCAAAGATAGAGATAGATAGATTTGATAAAAATACACAAAAATAATATCAATTCAACCATACAGATAATATACGACATCAATACTAAATCTAAAAGTGCAGGTATAATAATAATCAATAAGAAATAACTCTATCGTTGTCTAGGGGATAATGTATTGTCTGATGGAAATATAAAAGTCACTCAAGTTCATTCAAGCTGCAGCTTTTGGTTGGAGAGAGAGACGGATTAAAACTTGCCCATTCCTTTTATGATGTCGATCCTTCGAGAGTCGTTGGGGCTGATTTCTCCTTTGTTGTTAGCTAAAGCCGTTCTTCTGTGGCAAGGCCCACCAATTCCGAGGCAAATGGAAAAGGACGCATGTGGCTTTCCACCGGCTTTCGCTATTACGCTGTTACAGGATTTCTAGCATTTCTTCCGGTGCGACTGAGGGGCTGTTCTCACAGACACTCTTTTATCCCCACTCACAGGGTCTCAGATGTCAATCAGGGTGGAGGGATGCCTCCCCTCAACCAGCCCACTTTTGGTCACTCCCTGAGGGTTTCGAATAAATAGCACCGTACTCAATACGCAATTCCGTCTCCAAGAGATAATGGCCGTTTCCCGTAGCTTTGTATCGCCGAGGGGCTAAGACATTCCAAACATCTCTCTCTCATTTCCTGGGTCTCCTGACCTGAATTAATAGCAATCTTGCGATTCTCAAAAAGAAGGGGGCACAGGTGTAACACTATTATTTCTTCTTTTAATATTTGCAGTTCATTGACTTCTGCATTCTGGTTGAACGTCCTAATTGGAGACCTCCCATTGGTTCTGTAATGGTAATTATTCTATAGTTTTCATGAGAATGGCTACAAAAATTGAATCTCAGGATTATTTATGGTGATATATATGGACTTCAATAATAAATTTACTTTAAACTTTACCTATAACAAACCTCTGTCACCTAATCCCTCTCATTCCCTAACAGCAGATCTCTCTTGCACGCTCTCTCTTTGGGACTTCTATGTACTGATAAAGAAAACTCTCCAGAATAAATCTGACAAACTCTATCCCATCTAGTCCTTTTACACTATGGGAGTTCCAGACAATTTGCGAAATGTTAAAATCTCCCACTCCAACAACCTTATGTACTTGTGCATATGACAAGCAACTCAGTTTTGACTTTGATTGTTTTCCTAAGTTTAGGAATACCTAGGGATACCACGGCCTTTTTGCAAAGCAACACCCATCAGTCTCTGCAATTTAAAAGTTATCTCTGAAGTGACAACACCTCCTCAGAGTCCATATTACAATTTGTTTTAATCATCAGCAAACATAGATACACAGTTCTGAGACTTTATCATCCAAATAACTCACGGGAATTGTGAACAGCTGGGACCCTGGCACCAGCCACAGAAGCACCCTCTGGCTATCAACAAAGTGATGTGCTAATAAACAAACCTGTTTATTAGCACGTTCTGTTTTCTGTGCATTAACCAGTCTTCAGTCCAGATCAGTATATAGCTACAATAGTTCATTTAGCGTTTTCTTGAGCTTTAAGTTAAAGGTCTTCTGAAATTCTAAGTATACCACATCCCTCCTATTTGTTATAATAGAATTAAACAGCATGGCAACAGGCCTTTAAACCCAATGCACACATGCTGATCAGTGGGCACCCATTTTATTAATCTGATCTTCCAGCTTTTGCCCAGTAACTTTCTTTGCCGAGGTAATGCTTGGTTACATATTCAATAAAACACAGTCCTCCATATGATATTAGATGTTATAGAGGAATTGAATTTAAATTTGCAAAGAACTTTCTATACATCACTCTTAAAAGGGACGGTGAGCAGCCAAAGTTCAATCTCCATTAGGTACCAATGACATAGGTAAGAAGAGTGATGAGGTTCTGCAAAGTGAGTTCAGGAAGACAGGTACTAAGTTAAAGGGCAGGACCTCCAGGGTACTGATGGCTGGATTGCTACCCATGCCACTTGCTCGTGAGGCCAGAGATAGGAAGATCATCCCATTTAAAATGTGGCTAAGGAGTTGGTGTAGGAGGGAGGAAATAAGAGTTTTGGATCATTGGGCTTTTTTCCAGAGAAGGTAATGGTGAAACCAGAGATGATGGTGGCATTTAAGGGTCTATTAGATACACACAAGAACATTCACAGATGGGAGTACATGGACCATAGGAAGAATTTTAGTTCAATTTTTCATTGCGTTATGGCATTGCTGTACTATTCTTGGTTCAACCAAAATCAAGGTTTCTTCTTGCTTTGCCAAATTGTTCATCACTCTGATAGTTACTACTACTCAATTGATACTTATTTTCCCTCAACATGTATTGTTTCCATAAGTGGAAATCCTGCCCATATAAGGACAAATAACAGTAAACTGTAACATGTCTGCAGAATCATAACTGCTATAATGTCTTCAATGAACATTTCAAGATATGATTATTTAAATAAAAAATAAATCTTAAAACAGAGACCTACTGCTGAGGTGGCATTATTGTCCAGTGCGTTCTGATTTGTTGACAGTTTCTGATAAAAAATAGATATTATTTTCCCATAAGCAGATTAGCCATGAGAATGTTTTTGCTAACTCTGGCACAAATTAATCAAGAACATACACACCATAATATTTTTACAGCTCCAGCAATCCCCTCATGCTGATAGAGTAACATAAGTGAATGGATTTTACTTCTTCTTTGATTCACTTTTTGAAGCCAATGTTCACATTTCATTCCCAGTTCTAATTGGTCTTAAACAAAGGCAGTTAAGAATCAATCTAATTTCTGTAGGTAAACCATGTATTGATGAGACTGCATAGGAAGACATATCTTTTGTCCTAATAAAATTATAAAATATATTTATAAAGGGAATTTTGTTGTCTTTCTGATTACGTGGCCTTTCCTCTGGTAGATGAGTTTTATTTGAAATGCACTGGAGAAAAGAAGTAGAACGTTGTGGGGCTGTAATGACACTATATCATTGGACAGGGTAAATATGCAAGGCATTATTAATAATGATGGTAAATTTTGTTTTATATTCCACCAGGACTACCTTAGGGCCCATTGATTCATCCTGCCAGCTTTTAAAAAGAGCAACAAATGCAACAGGAAGAGAATGAGGAGGGATGATTTGCTATTTTACAGAACACAAAGAATACCATTTCTGCCTTTGATAGAGGCTTTGTCAGTACAGTAATGATCTGCAAGTGAGAATAGAGTGTATCACTGAAGGCTCACAAGGTGCACAGCCACTATCTGGTGAAATAACAATGAAATTGAATGTCCTTTTGACTGCATACAGTAAACGTTGGAACATCCTTCTCTTTTGGTCCCAGTTTCATTCCATCAAATTTCTTGTCCTTTTTCAATGCATAGAGGTAGATCATCCAACCAGTGAGGTGTCAGTATTTGACCTAAGCTTAGGGAATGCCAGTGGAAGAGCACTTTGAAGAGACTGACCCTGTTGCAAGACAGTGACAGAAATTGATACTGATGGTGTGCACAGTGGCACTGCTACCTCCCAGCAGCAGAGTCTTGGGTTCAATTCTCACCAAAAGCTTGAAAGATTGAAGTGACAGAAATGGCTTCTGTTGGGCGACACAGTGCAGAGTGAGTAGGGCTGCTACCTTACACCAACAGAGAGTGGGTTTCATTCTGACCTCGGCTTTTTTCTAGTGGAGTTTGCATGTACTTCCTGTGACAGTGTGGGCTTCGGATTTCCTCCTACTTCCCAAAGATCTGTGGGTTGGTATGTTAACTGGCCACTGTAAATTGCCCCTAGTGTGTGTAAGTGAATGTGGGGAATGTGTGGATCTCTGCAGGTCTGACCTGCAGAGGACTATTTCAAGAGCAAAGAAACAATTCCGAGCGAGGTTGGAGGTGACATCGGACACACATTAACTCTGGCAGTCTATTACTTCCTACAAAGCAAAACCCAACTGCTTCACTTCCAGGCAAGTTTCACGCCTTTTATGCTCACTTAAAAAGTAAGAATATAACTACAGCTGTGAGGATCCCTGCTGTGCCTGGTGACCCTGTGATCACTACCTGAAGCCCAATGTCAGGCTGTCTTTCAGAAAGGTGCACACACGCAAGGTGGAGTACCTGGTCAGGCTCTGAAAACTTGTGCCAACCAACTGGTGGGTGTATTCAAAGACATTTTCAACCTCTCGTTGCTATGGTCAGAAGTTCCCACCTGCTTCAAAAGGGCAACAACTATATCAGTGCTCAAGAAGAGTATTGTGAGCTGCCTTAATAACTATTGCCCAGTAGCAATGACATCTACAATGAAGAAATGCTTTGAGAAGTTGGTTATGGCTGGAATTAACTCCTGCTTCAGCAAGGACCTGGAC
Source organism: Hypanus berthalutzae (assembly GCA_032362145.1). NCBI lineage: Eukaryota > Metazoa > Chordata > Chondrichthyes > Myliobatiformes > Dasyatidae > Hypanus > Hypanus berthalutzae. Next base: position 3,410,386 of record JAUOBT010000368.1, read on the forward strand.
CCACTGCAATTTGCCTATCACAATAATTCTACGGCAGATGTAATCTCAATGGCTCTTCACGCGGCCTTAGATTACCTGGACAATACAAACACCTACATCAGGATGCTTTTAATCGACTAAAGCTCAGCATTTAATACCGTCATTCTCACAATCCTGATAAATAAGTTGCAGAACCTGGGCCGCTGTACCTCCCTCTGCAATTGGATCCTCAACTTCCTAACCAGAAGACTACAGTCTGTGTGGAATGGTGATAACATCTCCTCCTCGCTGATGATCAACACTGGCGAACCTCAGGGGTGTGTGCTTAGCCCACTGTTCTACTTTCTGTATACACATGACTGTGTGGCTAGGCATAGCTCAAATACCATCTATAAATTTGCTAACAATACAACCATTGTTGGCAGAATCTCACGTGAATGCGAGAAGGCTCTAGAAATCGTGGACGCATTGGTAATCATTTTCCAATGTTCTATAGATTCAGGAACAGTTCCTGCTGATTGGA
>JAUOBT010000368.1:3539644-3551541 GCA_032362145.1 Hypanus berthalutzae
CAATTCCATGAAGACTATCTCCACTGCCTTGTCCTTAGCAACTTTCGTGGTGATACACTAAAAAACCTCTACAGGTTTGCTGAGGCTGTCACTCTCCCGACCGTTAATTCCCTGTCTTGCTCCTAATTTCCTTTGATTCTTCCATGCTTCCGACCGTTAATTTCCCATTTGCTTCTAGTTCTCTCTGATGACGGCACACCTGCTTTCCATCAAGACTTGCCGCATAGGAAGCCCGGTGTTACAACCTCTAGTCGTTAGATCTATTGGTTTTGCCTATATGGTGATTAACGTTTCCCGGCCTCTTACTTTTAAGTGTTCTAAGTTTTGGTCCAGTTTCAGGGTTTACCTATGAAACCCCGTCTCTTTGTCTCAGGGCTCCGTGGCAAGGTCCCTCCTGTTTGCTGTCCAACGTTTACTACCGCGTAAGGATCCTAACTCAATCTCTGTGCCTGTGTCCTGCACGTGGGTTCGCTTCATTCGCTCATTGCAAAGGAGACAAAGCCAATCGTGTTCGACGCCATACTGACCATCCATAATCAGTCAAAGTCTATCAAATAATTCATACATCCTATCGCTTAGAATCGCTCCAAGTATCTTTCCCACTACTGGTATCAGACTCACTTGCCTCTGACATTCTCACAGCTTTCGAGACTTTCTGAAACAAAGGATCCTCTCTGATCCACTTATGATCCAGGGCCTCAGTATTTATACAGATTCTGTATCCATCTCTTGAGTAAATTCAGATACAGAATACCCATCTCTTCCATCTCGTCATCTCCTCCATCTCCTTTCTCTCCACGTAAAGTTTATTGTTCCGATCTTTCAGAGGACCAATATTATCATTTCCAATCCTTTTGTTTGAATCTGTATAAATCGCCTTCACCCAAAACATTTATTTAGCAAATTTGATTTTTTCAAAGTGTTCCCTTTTATCTTGGATTGTCAATGTACCTACCTGCCTGTACCTACTATGAAAGTCATTTTATCTCAAAATCTCTCAAAAATGAATGTTTCCTAAACCAGTTATCCTTGCCTTTTAATCTGCCAAACACATACTCGCAAAATGTCACTTTTGAAGATCTCCCGCTTATTAGAACATCTTTGCCAGAAAACAGACTGTCTTTTCCACAGTGCCAGGTCATTTCTGCTACCATCAAAATTGTGCTTTCCAATTTTTAATCTCAACTCCTGCAGATACCGTTTTCCATATTTCCTTCGCCTCCTCGTGCACACCAACCCTCTGCATCATGTCTCTTCCTTTCTACTGAGAACCTCTCCGTCAACTCCTTCCCTTCTCCCCCTTTTCCCACCTAACACTCTCTAATCCAATTCCCCATCCTTACCCGTAACTCACCCTCTCTCCAAATATATCTCCTCTCCAGGCGCGCTCGCTCCCCCCTCACTTACCCCTTCCCGATGCCTCACATCCTTTCTCTCAAACTCTCCCCTCTCCATCCTCTATTTGCCCCTTCTTTACTCCCCCTTTCTTTCCAATTGTTTCACTGCCCCCTCTTTCTCTGCCTTAATCGTCTCTCTCGCCCTCTCCATGCCTCCCACCTATTTAACTCTCGCCCACTCGGCCTGCTTCCGACGCAACTTCATCCTCCCCCTCTCCAACTTCCACATACTCATCCTGCCCTTCCTCCACCTGCTCACCCCTTCAAACCGCCCTCTCCTCTTTTCCATCAGCCTCTCGGTTACCCTCGCGGTTAGAACAAATATTTAAATTTACTGGCAGCGGTAACTGGGAACATATCCAAGTTAATGTTACTGTTAGAAATGGTATGGACTGATTATTTGATGGAATCCTAAAAATACTTGTGGAATAATTGCAGAAGTTGCAAGTCTGAGGGGACTTTAAATGCTGGAAACTCGCAGCACTTTAACGGGTAATATTGCGTGTCGAGACCCCAGGTAAATTTCTTTAACACATTAATGGCTCTCTCGGTCTTTCCTGCAGCAGAAATGGTTCAATACAATATAAAAGTGAATGATTTCTCACCTGAATGACAGTGAATTGTCGAACAGGTCGGATTTGATTTCAGCAGAAAGGCCGTTCCCTGATCCGAGGAATGTGCGGGTCCAACAGATGCGTCCACACAGACCCTGAGCTCCGAGTTTCACAGAACAACAACCCGCAGCTTCTAAATTAATCCATGATCTGTCTTTTTTTACCATTCCTTTCCATTTCCACTGAAGAGCCTTGGCCCGAAAGCTGGTCTTATTTCCCTGTTCCATAGATGCTACCATTCCTGCTGAGTTCCTCCAGCATTTTGATTGTTACCATGGTTCCGAAAGATCAGCGGTAGCACAGAGAGAAGGGCCAGCTTGAAAAATCTTCAGAACATATGCTCCCTGTTAGAATATTCTTGGGGAATTAAGCTGTGAAAAAATAAACTTCCGAAATTTATTTCAATCAACCCGTTGTCTCTGTTATGAATCAGAGATCAAGGTGCAACAGGAAAGTACAACACAAAAACAGCCCTTTCGGCTGAGCCATTTAAACTGACTAATCTGTAGCGGGGCCAAAGCGCTCCTCACCCCTCCCATCCAAACTATCTCTTAACGGTTGAAATCGGACTCGCTTGTAACGTGTGTAGCCCGCAGCTCGTTCTGCACTCGCACAACCCCGGAGTAATGATGTTCCCCCTCATGTTCCACTTGTACTTTTCAGCTTCAGTCCTTAACACATGACCTCGCTGGAAAACGACTGCTGGCGTTTACCCTATCTATACCCCTCATAGTTTTGTCTACCTCCGTCATATCTCCTCTCCTTCCTCTTTGTTCAAAGGAATAAAGTTATTCAATCTTTCCTTACAAATCCAGTTCTCTAACTTATACTTTAAATATATTTTAAAAACTGCAGATGACGCGAGTCTGGAGTAAAGATAAAATGCTGCAAACTCGCAACAAACAGGGCAGCAACTATAACCGGTATAAAGTTGTGTGCTCGGGACCCAAACGTAGTTTTCTTTGAATCACGTTAAAGATCCTGTCACTCTTCCCTGCAGCAGAAATGGTTAAATATAATATTAAAGTGGCTTTGTTCACACCTGAATGAGAGTGAATCGTCGAACCGGTAGGATCTGATGTCGTGGGTCGGGCCGCTCCCTGTCCTGAGGAATGTGGGCGGACAGGCCGCTGGTCACACACATACCTGAGACCTGAGTCTCTTAGAGCAACAACCCGAACCCACAGAATCAATCAGCAATCCGGCCTCTCCCCACGTGGGCGAGAGGGAGAGTTTGATGTCGTGGGTCGGGCAGTTTCAACCACCTCAAAACATATCCAAGAATATCCGCGAATATACTTGGCGAATTTAAGAGGAAATATTACAACTTCTGATATATACTTCGGATCTTTGTACAATAAATCCGTGGACTGTTATGAATCAACCACCACGAGTGACAGAGTCACAGAGTTAAAGTGTCAGAGAAAAGTACAGCACAGAAACAGGCCCTTCGGCCAAGCAATTTAAACTGCCTACTCGACTTGCACCGGGGCCGTATCTGCCATACCCATACCTTCTAAACTATCCACTAAACGTTGAAATCCAGTTCGCATGCGCCACTGGTGCTGGTAGCTCGTTCCACGCTCTCTCGACCCACTGAGTGAAGAAGTTTTGCCTCATCTCCCTCATAATTTCTTCATCTTTCATCTGGCACCCATCACCTCCGGTTGTGGACCTACCAAAACTTGCCGAAGAGCCTGCTTGAATTTATCCTATCTATAATCCCTCATATCATTGTATACCTCCATGAAATCTCCTCTCAATCTTCTATATTCTATAGAAACACATTTCATCTATTCAATCTTTCCTTATTATTCAGGATTTCTTTGCAAACTTTCTCTGTCCTTTTTCAACCTTACTTACATTTTCTCTGTGGGTAGCTGGCCAAAGCTGAGCTCAACTCTTCAGATTAGACTCTGACAGTGTCCTGTACAACTTCGGCTTAGCATCCCATCGCGTGTACTCGGTAGTCTGGCCTCTGTGCCAGCAGCTTGCTTTACCACCCCACTGATCGGTGACGCCATGTTGCCACCAGGTGCACAGTCCGCTGCAAGCCGGTGTCGTATTCCTTGCTGCCGAACGCACTTCGGCGTCATACGAAACTGTCCTGATGCATTTAACCATTTTACCATTCAGATCGTTGATATAGTTGAAAACAGCAGAGAATGATCCCTCAGGGCAACCAACAGCTCCTCAGTAATTTATATAGTCCATGAAGTTGATGATGTTTTAACTCTACAGACTCTCTCTTCCTTCTTCCAAGTAAATACAGATGCACATTACACGCATCCCTTTGGCTGCACACACGGTTTACCATTCTATTCTCCCAGAGGACCAAGTCTGTTTTTGGCAATCCCTTAGCTCTTAACATCTCTGCAGCAACCCTGAGGTATCTTCTTCACTTTGTCTGCTAAGGCAACATCATGCCATCTCTGACCCTTCTGCTTTCTTTCATGAGTGTTATCTTACATTTCTTATGGTCTTTAAGCACCTCGTTGCACAAGGGATTTCCTGCGATTCTCCATCTGCGATCCTCTGTCATCCTACCCCATGTCAGCGCACCGGAGTCTCCTGCGCCCTGTACCGGTGACTAAAACGTGCTTGATGGTTAATTCACGTGCCTGGAGAACCAACAGGAATGGAATTTACAGAAGTGAGGATGCAATTAAATAACTTCATTGGCATTGCAAAAGACAAGAAGAAATTATATACAGAAGGCGAACAAATAAATGGAGTATTTTAACATTGTATAATACTGTGAGAAACGAAAGTACCAGTCAATGTTTCTTAACCAGCTGATCACTGTCACTGTCCACAGAGTGATTGCCCCGATTTTCGTGGTGCAATTTTTTTTTGGTAACAAATGGCCACAGATCGATCAAAAGTGAAGGACACTAAGTACCAGACTGAACAAGGAGAAACAGCGTGGATGTTAAACACCGATGCACACTCAGACAAGAAGAAAATTCCAGTTAGCATGTAAGCATTTGGAATCCTGCTCAATATCTGGTGCAGGACAACGATCAGCAGATGCCCAGCTTCCAATGTTACTAGTTAGAGTGTGAGAACTCCGGAGAAAATTCAAAATACAGATATGCAAAGTCACTTCGGGTCCTTCTCCAGGATTCCCTAAAGTTTACCCTCCAAGGTTGAGTTGGTGGTGAAGTAGGCGAAAGCAACGTTGGCATTCATTTCTAGCGGTATAGGATACAAGAGCAATGATGTGATTGTGCGGTTCTATAAGGGCTCATGAGACTACACTTGGAGTATTGTGTACACTTTTGGACTCCTTATTTCAGAAAAGATATACTGACTTTGGAAAGCGTTCACAGAAGATCCAGGAGAATGATTCATGAATGAAAGGGATACCTTATTAAGAAGGTCTGACATCTCTTGGGCTGTATTCCGTGGAGTTCAGGAGAATAAGGGGGGATCTGATAGAAACATTCCAAATGTTAAGAGGCCTGAACAGATTAGAAATGGCAAAGTAATTTCCCATGGTAGAGGAGTCTAGGACAAGAGGGCACGACTTCAGGACTGCATGACGTCCATTTAGAAAAGAGATGGGGAGACATTACTGTAATCAGAGCTTGGTAAATCTATGGAATTTGTTGACAAGTTGTTGGGTGTATTTAAGGAAGAGATAGATATTCTCTTGATCAGCCAGGTCATCAACAGATAGGGGAGGAGGTAGGGATGACCGGAAGAACTGGATCAACCCATGATTGAATGGCGGGCCAGACTCGCTGGGCCGAATGGCCTGCATCTGCTTCTTTATCTTATGGTCTTATGCTTATACGCAATCAGCGCAAGATTAATTTCCTCACGACGTCGTTACGAGGGGCATAAAATCTTAGTGGTTACACATCCGGAAACCCGTTCCTTTAATTTCATGAGGTACAATGTAGAAGAACAGAGTTATGTTATTCCAAATAGACTTGCCTCATTTCAGCTCTGACTGAAGAGCTAGTCACAGCTTTCGACAACGCACAATCGGGAGGAAGATCCCCTGCACAAATGTCCTGAAGACTCTCACCAGTATGTTCCTGGGATGGAAAGTTTCACAACAGGGACATACAGATACCCGGGATAAGAGCTTATTCCTGCTTTTCATCAGCAGTGAATAACTCAGATAAAGATGACTGATGATGAGGCAATTTCATAAATGGTGAGGGAAAGGTGGTCAATGGTGCATCAAATACAAACAACAGAGAACTTAAATTCCATTCAATATCAGAATTAGAATCCGGTTTATTAACACTGGCATCTGTCGTGAAATTTGTTAACTTCGCAGCAACAGTTCAATGCAAAGCATAATATAGGAAAAGTAAAAAAACACAATAAATCAGTAAATCAATAATGATATATCGGTATTGAACAGATAAAAAGTGCAAAAACAGAAATAATATATATTAAAAAAGTGAACACAAGTGAATCTGCAGATGCCGGATATAAATAAAAACGCAAAATGCTGGCAGAACTCAGCAGGCCAGACAGCATCAATGGGCCGAAACCCTTCAACAGGAGTGAAGTAACCCGTCGTCACTATCTCCTCCCATAGATGCTGTCTGGCCTGCTGAGTTCTGCCAGCATTTTGTGTTTTTATGAAAACAGTGACGAGGTTTCATGGGTTTCATTTAGGAATCGGATGGCGGGCGGAAGACGTGTTCGTAATAGTGACCCATTGAAACTGGCGGGAGGAACGGATTCTGGGAATGCCTAGGGTGGAGCACCACAGGAGGAGTGTGAGACGGATATCATAGAAGGAGAAACAGGGGCGGAGCGTGAAGCGGTTACTGATATACCCAGACATGATTTTTGTTTTTGAGGAATAGAGAGCATGACGGTAAGGGTGATATTTCTCTCTGCGTGTCGAATGTGGGAATCTTCCAGTCTCACAGATGGCCACATCTACGACAGGTGCACCGAGAGTCTGTGTTAGGGATCTGGAGCTGTGGCTCGATGAATTACAGCTTATTAGGGAGAGTGAGCAGGAGGTAGAGAGGAGCTATTTGTCACCCTGAGGCTGCAGGAGTGAGATAATTGGCTGACCGTTAGGGGAGCGAGGGAAAGTGCTCAGATAGCAGAGAGCAACCCTGTGGCCACCCCCCTCAGTAATGGTAATCTTGTTTTGCATGCGGCTGGAGGAAGTGACCTGACAGAGGACGATCACAGCGATCTGGCACTGATCGTGGTCCCGTCGTGCGGAAGGGAAAGAGGAATATGAGGAATGCGGCATTCACAGGGGATTCTGCCAACTTGATAGAGACACCTGCATACTGTGTTGCCACCCAGGTGCAAGGGTACGGGTTGTCTTGGATCGGCTGCAGGGTATTCTTAAGGGAGAGGGTGAACAGCTAGAAGTCTTGGTACACATTGGTACCAATGGCATAGGTAGAAATAGGGAGAAGGTCCTGACAAGACTCAGGAGGTCCTGTCATGGAGTTGGGTAGGAAGTTGGAAAGCAGGATCTGCAGCGTAGTATCCTCGGGATTGCTACCTGTGCCTCGTTCTAGCGATTAGAGAATGGCACAATCAGGCATGTTAATGAGTAGCTGAGACTGGTTTACGGGGCAGGGTTTCGGGTTCCAACAGAGATGATAGAAATGAAAGGCAGAAGATGAGGCATAATAGCCAGTGGGATGAGTTACAGGGCAATAGAGGCGTGGTGCAGTTAAATCAGAAAGCAACAAATACTGGAATGAAAGTGCTGCAGTAGAATGCACGCAACATAAGAAATAAAACGGACGATCTTTAGTTCAGCTACTGATTGGCAAGTATGAGGAAGTGGCCATCTCTGAAACTTGGCTAAGGGATGGCTGCCATTGAGAGGTAAACGCCCAAGGATATATGGTGCATCGGAAAGATGCAAGGGGTGAGGGAGTGTTGGTGTAGCCCTGTATATAAAAAATGATATTAAATCATTAGAAAGAGATGACATAGGGATTGGAAGGTGTAGGGTCTCTATGGGTTGAGATAAGAAATGGCAAAGGTAAAAGAACCCTAATGGCAATTGTATACGGGCCTCTAAACAACACCCCGGATTCGGATTACAAATTACACCAGGAGATAGAAAAGGTGTGTCAAGAGGGCTATGTCATGATAATCGTTGGGGCTTTTAACATGAAATTCGATTGGGAAAGCCAGGCCAGTACTGGACCTTAAGAGAGAAAAACTGAAGAATGTCTAAGTGAATGTCAATGAGAACTGCTTGTTGTTGAACCCAATACGGGGTCGACTGTGCTGGATTGGGTTGTGTAATGATCGGGGGTGATAAAAGAGATTAAGGTTAAGGAAACCTTATGGAAGAGTGATCACAATATGATCGAGTTCACTTTGAAATTTGAGGAGAAACTAAATGTCAATGTGTCGTTATTTCATTGGAAAAAAGGAAATTTTAATGGCATGAGAGGGAAACGGGCTATAGTTGACTGGAAAGAGACACTAGCAGGAAGACGGGGGAAAATGCCAAAATAAGAAAATTAGGAGGAGCTGGAAAGTGCACAAGCTAGAAGGAAGTAGATGAAACTGGGTGCGTGGGATAGTGGGCGAAATGTAGCTTGGGTGATAATGGGAAAAAGCAAAGAGCTGGAGAAGAAGGAATCTGATAGGAGAGAGTGGATCATTGGCGAAAGGGAGGTAGAAAGGGACCGAAGTGAGGTGATTGGCAGGTGAAGAGAAGAGTAGAAGTTGTGAAAAGAAGATGGAAAAGGGAGGGGGAAAAGACGGAAAGCCGAGATATCTGTGTTCATGTCATAAAATTGGAGGCTCCATAGACAGAATTATATTTGCAGTTTACTCCTCCAACCTGAGGCTGCTCATGTGGTAGCAAAGGAGACAATGTGCGACATTTCAGATCAGGAATGGGGATTGGAATTGAAATGTTTGGCCTCTGGGAAATTCTGCTTTTTGTTGTTGGAGCTGAGATGCTCGACTAAACATTAATTAATCTGCAGAAGGCACGTCTGTATGAAACGTCGACAGTTTATTCATCGCCATAAAATTTCCCTTATACGTTGAGTTCTTTCAGCATGTTGTATGTGTTGTGATTATTGTTGTTAACGGTTTTCGTGCGTCCATTATCTTCATAAGTCTGGACGCGATATCAGGTTAAGACTCTTCAATATATTACAAGAGCATACAAACAACATATTTTTTAAATATTTCTACTGAAAGATCGATAACTGAGACAATTTCCCGGAGCGGATCTATAATCGAGACAAAGTCTATGGAGTCTGGGAATTGACAAGATCAACAATAAGAATCATGAAGCCGAGAGGTGAGACTGAGGGACTTTAACGGTAGCATTCACTGAATTCTCGATTCATCATTTCTTCGTCTTTGAGATTTCGCAATTTCGTGTGAAACTCTCCATACCTCATCATATTTGGGATTTTACCTGAATGAAATCTTGCTTATTTTTACCCCAGCTGTTGGAAAACACGTCAGCCTTGTGTACAATTGAACATTCAGCGTGCTGGATTGAGTATAAATGAATGACCGTGGAGATTCATCAGCTCAGTGTTCTTCAGCGAGATTGCGGGCAGCTCGAATACAGGGCGAATCACACACGGAATGCCTGAAACTATCTACAGTATTAGAAAGATATATTACTTGATCGTTGCCATTATTGGTGTCCCTGGTGGGAACAGACGCGAACTAATATTTGCAATTCAATGTGCGCGGTCTTTGGACTCGTTCAGTCACCGACAGCGTTGTGATGCCTGTGTATTAGTGAGTGTGGTGCAGTCAATGTGACAGAACTCGTGTTCGGTCAGAAGGTTCCTTGCAGTTTAATCATTAGACAAGGCTGAAAAGAAAAAAAAAACATTAACTGAAACAGATGTAGAGTGGAAGATCGGGGAGATGGATATATTTTGTGGACAAGACAGACAGCTTTGATTTATCAAGGTCAAACCGCTATCAAAGTAAACTGCAATTCTCCAGCGCGCTCGGCACCATCCAGGACCACGGCGTATTTTTTCAAAATGCTTTAATTTAAAATTGAAAGTAATTGTGCTGTGTTTGAAAAAAATGCTACAAGGTTGAGGAGAACGCGGAAAGAGAAACCCTGGTGAGATTCATTTGTGTGTTCAATCTCGGACCATCGGGAGTTTTGGAAATTCAAATCGTGTCGCTGTGCGTTTTAGTTTACAAGGGTTTGTTTCCAAGCCTTATTATCCGTGAAGAGGGGGTTCGCCAACCAGAGGTGTCCGTTAGATGTCTGACGGGGTCAAGTATATGCAATACTCTGGTCTGGAAAAATAAACATCGAACCATTTGGAATAATGCTTCTGTAACTTGGAGCAGGTCAGGGAGAATGTGCAAATAAAAAGAAAATGGGAACTTCCTGATCTGATCCCTTGTCATAGTTTGAAGGAACCGCATCCAAGTGTATTTGCAGAATTTAAAAGCAGCGAGTCGGCTGGGCCCGTGGGGGCAGGTGACAAACGGGAGTCGAATACGCCTTTTAAACCTCCAGTAATGAGCGCCCGCCAGGTTTGATTGTTCTCTCTTTACAGCTTACCTCTGCACAGAGTCTCACAGAGCGTGAGACAGTAATTCATTGATTCCTTCTGCTGTTACCTCACCCTCCCCCCAAATGAATTTAGTGGCGACTGTGATCCTGTCTCGGGGAATGTGCGGCCTCTCCACCTGCACCACCCGCTACCTGGTGACCATGGCAACGGCAGATCTACTGACCATTGTCTTGGTGGTGATATTGTGGCCGCTCAGTTATTATTACATCCCTGGGCTTTCCTGGACATCACCCCCGAATAAAGTGTGATTGCTGCCCTGACAGACACAGCCACAGACTCCTCTGTCTTGTCCACTGTCAGCTTTACCTTTGATCGGTTTGTCGTCATCTGTTGCCAGAGGTGGAGAGTAAAGTATTGCATCGGAAAAACTGCGTCTGTGGTTCTGATAACAACCAGTGTTCTGGTCTGTTTGAATCATGTGCCCTACTTCTTGATATCGCAACCTGTGAAAATGATTGACAATATACCTGGATACTGTGTTGCAAAGACGGGATACTATCCCGGGTGGGTGGGATATGACTGTCTTACTACTGTTCTAACGTCATTACTCCCGTTCGTGTTAATACTACTGCTCAACAACCTGACGGTCAGACACATTTTGTGACTAGTTGCGTCCAAAAGGGTTGAAAGGTCAGAGCAAGGTGGAGAACTATCTGGACACTGCAGAATGGATGGTCAGCGAAGAACATGGCAGCGGAGTGAATAGGAGAGAGAGGCACAACACACATTCATACCTTCAGCCCGCTACATCCACCTCCTATCTCACCTTACCTTTTCTGTTTATTTGCCCAGCATATTCCAGCCATGTCACCGTCACAACCCTGTCGGTAATGATAAAGCGGGAGAGCATCCGAGGGCATTCAAAACCTAATCAGCCAAAAAGCATCTCATATGTTACTTCAGTCATTTGCATCAGGATGAAATGAAAAAGAAAGTCACCAGTCTAACGAGCTTACCGTAAACCTCGCACTTGTCCTTGGTATCAGATAAAGCTGTTGTGGAGAAAGCTTTTGTATTTACTGCAGTACAATCGCATGTTTAATATTTTAGTCTTTTTTTCAGGTAAAATGTGACGCATGGACGTGTACAAACAACTTATCTCTGAACTACGACGAATTGTCGGACTATGCCAGTGTTGTTCCTTGTTGTCCTGCAGGTCTAATTGTTTAATGTTAGTGTGGAGTCACTTGGGATGTTACCAGCTTGTATATATTACAACTGGGACAATGTATACCCTGTTCATGCATCGCAGACTTTCATTTTCCTCTTTCACGTCAGCATATTTCAGGTTTTTCCACTTACTGATTTCAGCGTGCTGTGTGTGTCGGAATGCCTGTATCTATTCA
>JAUOBT010000368.1:3570489-3585948 GCA_032362145.1 Hypanus berthalutzae
GCCAAGTATCTGGCTTAGACTAGTGTGAATCACAGAGTGTTGGCCTGTGGAAAAATGTTTTCATTAGAAATTACTCCGGAAAAGCTGCAGATAAAGCCATAAGAAATAAATGCAACTGATTTTTTTATTTATTTAATCTTAAATGTAGTTTTTGTAGGTAATAACCTAAGCTTTGTTAGTTCCATGTTAATATGTGTAATAAATTCATTTCTATTATTTTTGCAATAAACGCTGAACCAGTCCAGTCCTTGACTTGTACCGATTTTTAAATTTTGGCCCACTGTTTATTTGAGTTTGACACCCTGCTATAAGCCTTCTGAAGAAACCTGCTCTCATGTTAGGCATTAGTAAGAAGTAATCATGAACGGCAGGCAAGGGGATACTGTTCTGTACTTGTGGGGAATTCACGGGTTTGGGATACGCACTAAATCGGGAATTGCACAGAGTGAAGGAAAATTCGGCAAATTTGGGGCGCACACAGTTTTGCGGACTCCGCGTTGAATTCAGCATGCTTGCAGATTTAGGGATATGCTCCGGTATGTGGGGGTGCACAGTGTCCCAGTGATATTAGCTGATTTAGGGTGAGTTATCGAATATCGAGATGCACAGCACAAATAGATTTGTGTGCGTCGGTCGATCTGCAAACAAATTGTGGTCTTCCTGCAGATTTTTAGTGCCATTTTCGAAGAAGTTGCAACTTATTCCGGCTCTGGAATAATCCATTATGCAGGTGTGTTGGCAGCGATTTTGCAGTGCACACTGATTTGCGGATTGCGCAGATTTAGTGCCGTGTACGCCAATATAGAGTTGCACACGGTTTGGGAAAGTTCATTGATTTAGGGATGAGTAGCGTCATATCTGGATGCTTATTGAATTCTGGGTTATCACAGATCTGCTGTGACTGTTGATTTGGAGTTGTCCTGCGTTTACTGCACCCTTGAGATGATTTCATAAGCAATGCACTTAGAACTTTCAACGGTACTCTTGTAGCTTTTTGTGGCGGCTGCCATTCTGTGAATTGTTTGAAATTACTCTTCCTCTGCGATAGCTCGCTTTGAAGCTTGGATGTGAACGAGTTTGAGGTGTGCATCAATTTCTGGGTGAGCATTTACTTGGTATATACACTGATATGTACATACCCATGGATTCGGAAATGCATCGATCCGTTCATGGGCGCCGATTCGTGTGACTCGGTGGGTTTAGGATTGTACTCGAATTTGATTGTGAATGCGGATTTGGGGTGTCGGTGTATTCGGTACTGTGATGAGTATCTGCGGATTTGGAGGCATGACGAATCTCGAGGTTGCTTCATTGAGGCAGCTATTTTGTGAACTCCCTGAACTGAGACTTGCTCACGGATAATCTAATGTGCATAGGGATGTAACAGAAGGTTTGGTGCAGGTGATACGTGTTTGCTTAAGGCCTTTGAGGACGGCACAGATTTGGCTGTCTTGTGTATTCGGGTATGCAGGATGAAGTGGGAGTTGCTTCCGGATTTGGAGGTCCCCCGAAATTTGGAGGTTCGACATGGATTTCGTGAACACAGAGTTGGGAATGCGCAGAGTTAGGTCTTTAATCAGCCAATATGTGTGCACTGTAATTAGATGTGAAACGATTTAGGGAACTGTATTAATCTCAAAGCACTTTGAACTTTGAATATTGTTCTTACTGTTATCTAAAATGGAATTTATAGGAATTACTCTTGCTCTGGGATAATGTAATGTGCATGTGGCGGTGGCAGTAAATAGCTGCGTGAGCACTGATTTGGGGATGTGTCCAGATTTTGCAGTGTGTTGAATATGGGGTTGCATGTGAATTTGAAGATTTTTTTCAGATTTACTTTTTCCGGTGAATTTGGGAGTGCACACAGATTTGGGGTGTCGGTGTATTAGGAGGAGCACACTAATTTCTGGGTTGCATGTTTAATGGGTGTTGCACATGAATTTGGAGATCCGCACAGGGTGTGTGTGGACTTTTAGATTTATAGTTAATTTCATGATAAATACTTTTTGAATCTTGAACTCTCTTCTTCATGTATTTTTTTTAATATGGAGGCAAATATCTACTCAACTGTTTCAAAGGATTCTTCATCTGCTAATATGGGGATCCATACTGGTTCGAGGCTGCGAACAGATTTAGTGATGTGAGTCCAATATGGAGATGTGGAAAGGTTTGGAAACGTTCACTGATTTTGGGTTGTGTAGGCCAATATGGGAATGTTTACAAATCTCTGGTTTCTCACAGAGATGTGGTGGATTTAGAGTCGAAAACTGAATTTCGTTTCATTTATAGTTACTTTCAGAATCAATGCAGTTTTAAGTTTCAACAACATTGTTGTTACCATATAGTGGAGGCAGAAATTTTTGTGAAAGGTTTAACAGGAATTTTTGTCTGGATGCTCTTCCGAGCATTTCGGGGTGTCAGCGTGTCTTGGAATTGTACAGAGTTAAGGTAAAGTCCGGATAAATGGGGCGCACACTCTTTTGGGGGCTGTGCATGGATTTCAGCATGTTTGCCGATTTAGGCGTGTGCTCTGGAATATGCGGGTGCCCAGGGATTTGACGATGTGCGCAAAGTTAGGGCGTGTTGTAGATTATCCGCTGCACTGGGATTTGCAGTTACATAAAGAGTTGGGTGATCCTGCTGATTGATATACCGTTGCCATCGAATTTTGGGGTGCGTTTGGATTTTCATTGTCAAGCACCCTCCATTTTTCGATTTTTTTTTAAAACAGTCTTGCTCTGAAATGATCCATTATGGGGTATCAGTGTGCCTGCAATGAGTTCGGATTACCCGATTGCGCAGATTTAGTGCTGCATCCGCCAATATAGAGATTCACATCGATTTGGCAACGCCAATTGATTTAGGGATCTATAGGTCTCTGTGCGGATGTTTCTGGAATTCGGACTTTTCACACATCTGCAGTGCCACGTGTCTTTGATGACTCCGACCGCAGCTGTGGGATACTCGACTTGCTATTCGCCACGCTCGCAGACAATCCTCTCCTGGTGGTAAGTATGGACAGAACACGCCCCCCTGTAGCATTCATAACCATGTATCGTAATCACTTTGCAGGGAAGCAGTTTAAACAGAGGCTTAAACACACAATGCTTAGAGTAATCATAAAACATTGAATTGTATCTATCCCGGAGTAGTCCCCACAATGTAACCCCGTGATTTCCTTTGCTGCCTATGTGTAGATAAGGCCCTCCCCGGTCCCACCAATCACATGAGATTGAGACGGCTTTCCGGACACAAACGCAGGTTTCAGTGAATGTTCAGCAATTTGCTACCCTGTTACAAATTAGTGCCACAAAATAACAGATGGCACACTGCATGCGATTAAAGGAATTACATGTATGAATCTTAACTGAAGGATTAATAATGAAATCAAAAGTATGAAATGGGCCCATTGTAATTTAAAAAATTCAAATGTGCACAAGTTCGTGTTCATCCTGAACTTCTCTGTCACTCTCGCGCTGGCCTCTCGGTCTGCGTGCAAGCTGACATCACCTTCCACACCAAAAGGAAAAACTCCGCTCCCAGTTCTCGCATCCTAATTGGATGGCTCACCTTCCTGATCATCCCCTATCCTCAACATAACACAAACTGGGTGAAAGCAGAACAGACTGCTCTTAAAATAACTGCTGAATGAAATACATTCAGCATAAGAATAAAGTTATGCAACAGGCCTTACACTCCCCCTCCCCCACTAACACTCATGGAATTCTCCTTGTTGTTAAACACAGCATCGATGGAAATTTGTTTAATCGGCGTAACGGGCTGAGACCACTCATTAGGACTAGGGGGAAAAAGGTAGAGATTTAGAAGTTGACGGATGGGAAGGCAGAATAACAAGGGAATACGTGAAACCGTGAGGGGGCCGAGGTGAGGTAAAGAGCTGCGAAGTATATTGATGAAAGTAATACAGGGTGGAGAATGGGAATCTAATAGGCGAAGACAGAATGCCATAGAATAAAGAAAAGGGACGGAGAACCCGAGGCAGGTGAGGGGCAGTGACAGATTAAGGTTAGAGTGGGAAATGGGAATTGGGAATATGAGGTGGGAGAGCATTACCTGAAATTCGAGGAATCGATGTTCATGCTATCAGGTTGGAAGCGAACCAAGCGGAACAAGTGGTGTTGATCCACATAAGTGAGCGTGAACTCTTCCCGACAGTAGAGCAGGCCATCGACAGACATATCGGAATCGGAATGGAAAGTGAGATTTAAGTAGGTCGCTACTGGGAGGGCCATTGTTTCTGATGAGCAGAGCATAGGTGCTCGGTGAAGTAGTGTCCTAATCAACGTTGTGTCGCACAGAAAAACAGGAGGGCACACCAGGAGCTGAATTTACAATAAATGACCCCAAAGACTCACCGTTGAAGTGCCTTCTGATCTGAAAGGACAGCTTGAGGACCCGAATGTCAATAAGGGAGGATATGCAGGGGAGGATGTAGCTCTTGTTCAACTTGCAAGGATAAATGCCAGGAGCGGGATCAGTGGCGCGGGACGAATTGACAATGGAATCGCGTAGGGAGCGATTACCGTGGAAAGCACACATTGGGACGGGAAGTTCTGTTTCTCGGTGGGATCCCTTTCGTGATTGTGGAATTTTTGGATAAATATTTGCTGCTTGCGGAGTCTGGTGGGATGGCAGGTGAGGACAACAGTCCCTCTCCTTGGTCAAGTGGCGGGATGATGGTGTGTGGACAAGCCTGCGTGAAATGGAAGAGTTGCGGTTAAGGACAGCGTCACAGGTGAAAGGCGGGAAGACACTTTCTTTGAAGAAGAAAGGCACCTTCTTCTTTCAGAAATGAAAAGCCTCTTCTCGAGAGCATGATATCGGAGTTAGGAGGGACTGGGAAAAGGGGATGTCATTTTTACAAGTAAAATGATGGGAAGGGAGTCCAGCAGACAGTGAGAGTCTGTCGGCTTCTAATAGATAACAGTAGGTATGATAACTCTAGAAATAGAGAGGTTGACAAAGAGGAGCTGGTTGAAAATGGACCAGGTAAATTCGAGGGCAAGAGAAGGTCAGAGGCGAAGTTGATGCAGTCGATGAGCTGCGCATGCGTGCAGAAGGAAGCACCAATGCAGTGTCGATGCAGGGTAGGAAAGGTGTGGAGTGATCCCAGTTTAGGCTTCGAGCACAGACGTAGCCGACAAATCTCAGGCATAGGTGGGGTTCATGCGAGTGTCCATGGCTACAAGGGTATTCCAAAGACGGGGGAGACTGAATACTTTTTGACACTAAATTTGTTATCAGGTCAGCGAGAATTGCCAATTGAATGCACTTAGTCAAAAATAATCTGAGCTGGATCTGGATCACGGGATCATTACTGCCAGTGATATATACTATTCATCTTTCGTGGTATGGTTCAGCTGACGGACGTGTTTAAATTCAGACAATATCTTTATGCTGGTGATGGGGCAGCATAAGGAACTTCATTCTCATTGTGAAAAGTAAAATGATGGAACTGCATATGGTGCTTAATTCTCAACGATTCCAGCGATGGAAAACAATACGCAACATCTTTGCCTGAGGATTCGTTAAAAGCCAGATGTAATGTATCATTGATCTAAATAGAAACATAGAAAACCTACAGAACAATACAGCACTTCGGCCTTCAAAGATGTCCCGAACATGTCGCTACTTAGGAATTATTATGCGTCCACCTATCCCTCTATTTTTCTGTTTCACTTAACTATCCAAAAGTCTACCAGAACACCGTATATTGTCCGCCTCCACCACCGTTGCCGCAGCCTATTTCACTCACTCACCACTTTGTGATTAAAAAACTTACCCCTGATATCTCCTCTCTACCTGCTCCCCAGCACCTTAAACCTGTGTCTCTTGTGTCAACCATTACAGCTCTGGGAAAAAGTCTCTGACTATCCACATAGTCAATACCTCTCGTCATTTTATACACCTCTGTCATGTCACCTCTTAGCGGCCGTCGCTCGAAGGAGAAAAGGCCGAGTTCACTCAACCTGTTTTCATAAGACTTGCTCCCCAATCCAGGCAACAACTCTGTAAGTCTCCTCAGCACTCTTTCTATGGATTTTACATCCTTCCTGCGGTGAGGCGACCAGAACTCAGCACAGTGCTCCAACTGTAGTTTGGCCAGGGTCCTATATAGCTGCAACTTTACCTAGCACTCCTAAATTCAATTCCATGATTTTTGAAGACCAATACATCGTATTTTTTATTAGTCACAGCGATATCCTGCGCAGCTGCTTTGAGTGTCCTATGGACTCGGACTCCAAGATCCATCCGAACTTCCACACTGCAAAGAGTCTTACCATTAATACTATTTCCTACCGTTATATTTGAAAAACCAAAATGAACGACCTCACACTTATCTCGGTTAATCACCATCTGTCGCTTCTCAGCCCAGTTTTGCTTCCTATTAATGTCCTGTTGTAACCTCTGACAACCCTCCACACTATCTAACAAGAGCTTCAACTTTTGTGTAATCAGTAACATTACTAACCCATTCCTTCACTTTCTCATTCAGGTCATTTATAAAACTCACGAAGAGTATGGGTCAGAGAACAGATCCCTGAGGAACACCACTGGTCACCGACTTCTCTGCAGAATATGACCGGTCTACAGCCACCCCTTGTAGACAAGCCGATTCTGGACCAACAAAGGAATGTCCCTTTGCATTCCATGCCTCCTTACTTTCTCAATAAGCCTTGCATGGGTTACCTTATCAACTGCCTTGCTGAAATCCACATATACCAGAACTACGGCTCTTACTTCATCGATGTGTTTCGTCACACTCTCAAAAAAAAAAATCAATCATGCTCGTAAGGCACGACTTGCCCTTAACAAAGTCATGATGACTTTTTATTTCTTTTATACCTCTCCAAATGATCATAAATCCTGCCTGTCTGGATCTTCTCCGTCAACCTACTAACCACTAAGTTAAGACTCACAGGTCTATAAATTCCTGGGCTACCTCTACTCACTTTCTTAAATAAAGGAACAATGTCCGCAACCTTCGAATCCTCGGGAACCTCTTCGGTCCCCATTGATGAGTTGATGATCATCGCCAGAATCTCAGCCATTTCCTCCCTCACCTCCCTCAGTAGCCTTGATAACATCTCAAACGGTCCCTGCGAATGTCCAACTTGATGCTTTCCAAATGCTGCAGCACATCCCCTTTCTTAATATCTACATTCTCAAGCGTTTCGGTTTGCTGAAACTCTGAACTACAATCACCAAGATAATTTTCCACAGTGAATACTGAAGTAATGTGTTAATTAAGTACCTCTGGTATTGGCTCCGGTTCAATACACACGTTCCCACTGTCACACTTGATAGGTCATATTCTTTCTCGTCTTTTCCTCTTGCTCTTCACATACTTGTAGAATGCCTTGGGGTTTCCTTAATCCTGCCCATCAAGGTATTCTCATGGATCCTTCTTGCTCTCCTAATTTACTTTGTAAGCTCCTTTCCGTTAGCCGTATAATATTCTCGATACCTAAAGTTGCCTAATTTCTGAATCTTTGTAAGCTTTCCTTTTTTTCTTGACTAGATTTTTTCAGTCTCTGTACACCACGGTTCCTGAACCCTACCATAAATTTCCTGTCTCATTGGAACGTACCTATGCAGTTTTCACACAAATAACCCCAGAACATTTGCCATATTTCGTTCCTACATTTCACTGAGGACTTCGTTTCTCAATTAAAGCTTCCAATTTCCTGCCTGATATCCTCATAATTCCCCTTACTCCAATTCAAAAATTATATAACTTGTCTGTTCCTATCCCTCTCCATTGCAATTGTAAAACAGATTAAATACTGATCACTATCTCCAAAATGCTTTCCAAAGGAGAGATCTGTCACATGACCAGGTTGATTTCCCAATACCAAATATAGTACGGTCTCTCCTCTTGTAGGCTTATTTACATGTTGTGTCAAGAAATCTTCCTGAACACACATAACAAACTGGACCCCATCTAAATCCGTTGCACTAGGAGTTTTCAATCAATATTTGGGAAATTAAAATGTCGCATCACCACAACTCTGTTATTATTACACATTTCCAGTATTTGTTTCCCTATTTGCTTCTCGATATTGCTGTTACTATTCGGTGGCCTATAAAAAAAAACACCCAGTAGAGTTATTGCTCCTTTCTGTTCATAACCTCCACCCACAGAGACTCCGTAAACAATTCCTCAATGAGGTCCACCGATTCTGCAGCTGTCACCCTATCTCTGATCAATCGTGCCACGCCTCCAACAGTTTGCTTCCCTCCCTATCCTCTCTGAAACATCTAAAACCCTGCACGGGAAGTAACCATTTCTGTTCCAGAGACACCCCTGTAATGGCAACCACATAATAGCTCCAAGTACAGATCCACGCTCTTAGCTCTTCCGCTTTGTTCACAATACTCCTTGCGTTAAAATAGAAACAATTCAAAACGTCCGTCTGAGCGTGTCTCTTCTCAGTCATCTGCCTATCCTCCCTCACACACTGTCTTCAAGCTTTCTCTATTTGATAGCCAGCTGCCTCTTCCCCAGTCTCTCCTGTTCAGTTCCCACCACACAAAATTTCAAATTTAAAATCTCCCCAGTGACCTTAGCAAATCTCCCCGCCAGGAGTTTTGTCCCCCTGGGATTCCAATGCAAGCCGTCCTTTTTTTTTACAGTTCGTTCACTAATGCCCCAAAAGAGCTCCCGGTCATCCAGAAATCTGGATCCATTCCCTCTGCTCCAATCCGTCAGCCATGCATTTATCCTGCACCTCATTCTATTCCGATACCTGCCATCGCGTGGCACAGACAGTAATGCCGAGATGACTACCTTTCCTAACGCCTTGTAGTCTTTTTTACAGGACCTCTTCCCTTTACATACCTGTGTCATTGGTACCAAAATGTACCAAATTTCTTGATGAAAGGTCAGCTGCGAAACGCTGTTGAGCCCATAATTCTGGATTATTTGTTTCCCTGCATTGGGTATTGCCTCTAGCCATGAAAACTATGTGCACAAATTTCTGAGCTGTTGTCCACTAACTTACGACAACGTGTCATGGTAACTTCCAGCCGGAGAGAGAAAATGTCACCAATAGCAAAAAACTATTATGTGTCATGAAAAGATTGTCCCTCATTATCGGTCACATCGGATCCCTCCAAACTTAAATGCGGTACAATGTGTTATTTAAAAGTAATACACCTGGTCTGGGTAATTTGAGATATTATTGAGAACAGAATAACCAAAATGTATATTAAATGCTGTCAGTTTAATATAAATTAAACTGCATGATATCAAGCTCATAACGACATTCCGGACATTTCTGTCCTCAGCATCGCTAATATCTGGGTCTGACGTGGGTTGTCAATGACATCATTGATGAGGATCGGTTTTGTCCATTGTAACTGGTCGGAATTTCAGCATTTTATATCTTGCAAAGGAGCAGACACTGGAAATAATGTGTATTACCAGTAAGGCCGCCGTTGTGCTCGAAAAACCAGTGCCCGTGTGGAAATAATATCTGAAGAGTGTTTACCTGAATAAGGGGGAGTTTTGGACAACGACGAGTAAACAATGGAGTCGCGCAGAGAACAATTCCCGGGTAGCGGAGATGGGGAGGGAAAGTTGTGCCTGCTGCTAGAATTGCTATGGCGATGGTGGAGGTTACGGACAAATATCTTGAATGCGAAGGCTCGTGCCGTATTATCTAAGGACAAGGACACTCAATGTCTTGTATTTATTCGAGTGGGATGAACTGATGTTAGTTGCAGGAAATGTAACAGAGAATGATGATGGCAGCATCGATCGTGGGAGAAGGGAATCTCCGCTTACTGCAAAATGTATTAAGAGACAATTCTTATCTATGGAAATGACAGATCGGAATATCACTTTTACCAGTGTCCATGTGGCAGCAGGTATTGTCAAGATGACTGATAGAGCCAGCAACTTGGCTTTGTAAAATATGTTGTTAGCTCATCTGTCTCTGGGACGGGATCAGAAAATCGAGAGACAAGACTGGAGTTAGATGACACCAACCTGATCTGAGCCCGATGTGGAAGGTACAGACAATGTAGATGAAACTGACGAGTTGGGCCTAGGTGCAGGAAGAAGCATCAATTGAGTCGTCAATGAAGGGATGATCACGGACTCCCTCGTAGGAGTATGACTACGATCTGGCCCAATTTTTTTTGGGCAGTCAAAAGAACTGCACGGTGGAATTGTGGGGCAAAATGCACTCCGATCTGTAGGGTTGAAATGGGACGATACGCTGGCGAATAAGAGAAGAGCGTTCTGTCTTCATAAAGCGTCTTTATTTCGGCTTGTGAGGTGTGAGTGGAAGAAGGATAGTGCCCTGCCCAAAGGAAAAGAAAGTGCCCGCAATTTATAGAACTTTACTGGTTTCAGGTCGGGCAACGACGCATCGTCACGGCTTCTTCGACACAAAGAACAGGAACGCAGATTTTAACACATTCTTTAGCTGCTTCCTGAAGTTGGTCTGTGTAACTGCGTAAAGGACCGTGTTTGTACAACAGCTCAAAAGTTGCAGAATGGTGCCCAGCTCGCGAAGCGAATCTGGCGCATGAACGGATGGAGCCAGCTCGAACAGCCGGTTCCAGGCAGAGTACACAGTGAAAGGTGCCCATAGCAGTATGAAATTGCCCGAGACTATCAGTAATAAAACCAGGGATTTCCTGCGTTTCTCCATCTCCGTGTCTCGAGCTCTCTGTCCGGTGCTGGGAAGTCTGAATCTCCTGCGATTTCTGCTGGTGACTAAGACATGTCTGACAGTGAAACCATTTGTTACCAGAACAAGAACAAATGGCAATCCAGGGGTGAGGAAATAATACAATAGGTCTATTTGAGTCGCAAAATTAAAATAATAAGCGTTTTTTTCACAAATGAATGGAGCAATTATCCATGTGTATTTCTCTGACAGCCGAAAATACCAGTAAATATTCTTTAAACAGCTAATCGCAGTCACTGTTCCCAAAATCACAGCCGCAGTTTTCCAGGTGCAAAATTCTGTTTTCAGCTTCTGGCAACAAATGGCGATAAACCGATCGAAGGTGAACGCAATGGTGAACCAGACAGAACAGTCGGTGACGGTGTAAATCAGAGCAGCGTGGATATTACATACCCAGGGCATTGATTGGATGAAAACGTAGTATGGCATGTACGTAAGTGGAATCTTACTCAATATCAGGTCCAGGATAAGAACCAGAAGATCCGCCACTGCCATGGCAACCAGGTAGCAAGTGACAACTCTGGAGAGGCCGCACTTTTCCCGAGACAGGATGAATATGGTCACCGTGTTCACTGCGAAACAAAATAGACAATCAGGGTAACCATATCACGACGGGATCTCTTAATGGGAGCATATAAAAAATGTACCAATGATAGACACGAGTGTACCTGACGGAATAATATAATCGCAGCGATCGATCAGCAACGAATATAATTAAACAGTTTTGCAAAGTATTGTAAACTCAGTGCAATCTGCTCAGTCGAATACCCGCCGCGAAAGAAAAAGCGGAGAACACCGATAACGATGGCTGATGATTGGGAAACTCCGTCCGTGCTGAAGGACAAAGAACTGAATGATGCATCATCCATTCAATCTGTGGAATTTCAAAAGTTGTGAAATAAGTGTCCTTGCCGCCCAGCAAGTTTATCTGAAGAGCAGATTCCCATCCCTGATCGTTACCCAGGGCGCCTCGATTTTGTGGATGGAAGAGCCTCCCAAAACCTCTTCCGGTTTTCCGACATTGAACGAATGAAAATTACCTTGAAATCATACTACGAGTACCACCGTCTGCTAATTATACTTTTGCCTTTACAATCGAATGCTATTTATTAAAGTCTCGAAAATGCCTTCACTGCATTAATTTTAATGCCCCTGTTAATTGCGCACTTAGAATAGGCCAATCATTTGGCCTCAGCAGCCGTTTTGTGACATTGAATTCCACAGCTGACAATAGACATTCACCATCAATTCTGTTCTCAGTGGACATTAATCTATTCAGAGGTAACCCTTTGAGGTCCAATACACTGTCGGATACATCCTTTGCACGACAACTCCATCTGATTCATTCCACTAAAGGTAAGCTACGCCACTAACACCACCCCCAGCACCACCACCCATTCTCGGAAATTCTAGCGAATAAACGCACAGGACCATAAAACACGTCTCTTAAGTTAAATTTTTTATTCCTTGGATAATTTCCGTACACCTACTCTGTATCATCACACCTGCCAGCACAAACGTTCTCAGAGAGTGGTGGACCCTGGGACGGTAAATTATCAAAGAGCATGCAGGAGAGATTAGCTTAATTAACAGCTGGTATGTGCGACATTATTATGATGAGAGGTACAGGTGAGAAGCAAAATGTGCAGTTAACTATAGTTTCTGAGTTATCTATGGAAAGGGACTCACCGGGAAGAGCAATGATGGCGACGACGGGGAAGAAAATCACTTGAAAGGTGATAATCGCATGCGTAATTCGATAATCTAACGTTAACAAATCATTATCTGCAAAAATAAATGGAACCATCCAGAAGATATTTTTCCCATTTCCCGTTATTTTCCACGCTGCTCTTCCCAGATTCGGATCCATGACAGAACAAGCCGGTCTGTCCTTGATCTGCCTCGTTTTCCAGCTCCGGATCTCTCTCCGCTGAAGGAGAGGCTGCTGAGTGAGATGGTCTCTTATTAATAAGAGAGAGAAACTCTCCACTGATGACAGCAGCCTTTCTTGAAATGACGCAATTTGTTTTCAATGATACTACGGGAAGGGTTAACCCTTTGTTTACACAGTGGCTGAGGAACAAATGTGCAGATAAGTGTTGTTTTTTATCACATTAATAAAAGGAAAAAAGTCATAACATTTCATTGATTTAACACAGTTTAAAGTCGAACAAAATAATGCACAATAATCAAATATATGTATGCACTTTCTTTAACAATCCCGTGTTAGGAAAAAGGTAAATTAGTCAAAAATCTGATTTGATTCCTCCTTTGAGGGCATAAACTGTGATACAGAAAACAACGGTTCTGAAAGAAAGCGGCATCAGCTTGGAATGTGGAAGTCTGACGACAGAGAAAAGGACTAACATCCTTTCGTGCAAACGTGCTCTCATGTTCGACAGGAATAGCAGATAGACACGAAAGGCAGGCATGGGAAGGAAGGGAAGACATGGGGAAAGTGAGAGGGGAGACAGATACAGAGAATATTGGAATTAGCTGTCGACAGCTGGGTTCCCTCCAGCACAATGTTGATCAGATGACGGAGTGGCCGATAGTTACTCAGCACAGACGGCCTTTCTGTGCCTGTACAAGCGGTTGACAAGTAGTTCTCATCTCATCCTGATATGTTACTAGTATAATCATCTTCACCATGTGTGCTGTGGCTCACTTTGCTGCGAAAATCTGATGCTGTTGAATCAGACATCAAGAAAAATGAAATATTCTCTTTCCAGCTCATCTCCGTACCCATATGCCATGCGAGGGGCCACGCTGCAGTGATACATATATTGTCACTGGACGGCAGCTGGTGCAGTTCTGCTGGGTGTAAAGTGTCAGTGTGATTGGTTGCACCTTAATCCGCGAGCATCAGCATCTTTCGATGAAATGACTTCCATCTATTGGCAGACAAATGTGACAATGTAAGTTCGCAGGATCTACTCTCCATTGAACATCACACACTGCTCCAAATCAGATATTCGCTTTATTTTATTAGATTATTTTTTTTATTCTATTCCTTTATAAACTTTTGGAAACTCGTGTTGTTTTTATTTTTCTCCAGACCAATAACAACTCTGTGAGCCTGCAGAGGCCGAACGGAATCTGCTGAACGGAAGATACCGTCATTAATCTTTCTGATGGTTTGCAATAAGCTTCTCTTAAAACTTTGGAATGTAGAAACAGCGAATGGGCACGTTTATTCGCATTGATGATTGCAATCAATTTGAAATAAAGGTTTTTAAAACTGGAAAAAAATTCACTAGAAGTATCTTTGTCACATTAAAACATATTTCTTTGTTACACAAACCATCAGACAAGCACGATTGTGTAACGTTCTGTAGACCATTACATAGCAGGTGTCGAAGTAAAGATAATATTAGTTTCTCCATTCGGCACCATTACCTCCAGTCACTGAATACAAGCGGCAGATGATTATGTTATTATTAATCCAATGAGCAGTGACCAGAATTAAATTGGAACGGAAAATTCAGAAATACTTCAATGTAAGTGTAATAAATTCCTTTTGGCCTTACGATGTGAACATTTCTTCCATAAACACTCATTTTCTCCGGTCTTCTCGGGGTGTAAGCAAGATCCGATTTAATGACAACAACGGCGAGCGTTTTTCGCCAACAGCTTGAATGTTTACTGAAAAACTTGCGAAAAAGAATGAGCTTATGATCTTGATATTTATGTGCTGGGAATCCCATCAGTGATTCCAATATTAAGGTACTGACTGCACAGTTTTGTGTCTTGCTGAACAGTCAGCCGTTATATTTGCTTGCATGTGAGTGGACACTAACAATTCACTATATTATGAATGTTGACATATTCCTTTTTGAAAACCGCGGCAATGGGATGAAAGATAATTGGTCATCTTCCTTGGTCGTATAGTTCTTCTGAGTAACGGTTTAATGACACATCTTGTCATTGTCAGTGATCCTTGATTTTGTTTGCGTGGGAAACCGTATCCCTTCTTTGTGTTGCTTAATTGCTTTTCCTACAGCTCAAAGGCAGTTCATTTTTCCCCAGCTGTCTATAACTGTTGTGCACTTCTTTTTTTTACCTCTTTATGTCAACTGTAATCTGTAAACCCGTGGCCCGGCATATCCCCCAGTCTAACGTTACCACCAGGCCAGGAGGGTCAATCATGGTTCAATGAAGCGTGCAGGATTGCATGCTGAGCAAATACCGAACATACCTCAGTATGAGACGGTGATGCCGGGATACAGGACAACGTGCATGTCATGCACCCTAGGCTGCAATGATAGACCGAGCTACGTGGCTCCAGAAACAGCCGATTAGGTATATGCTCTATAGTCCTGCCTCATCCAGCGTGAACGGTGGTAGACGATCAAAAGTCGCATTGGAGAAGGAGGCTGAACACATATCCCCATCCTCAGTGACAAATGGAGCCCACCACATCTGTGGTGAAGATTGGACTGGGACATTTGCAACAATCTTCAGTCAGAACTACTGAGTAGGCGATCCAGCTCGGCCTCCTCCAGAAGTCCCTAGCATCCCAGATGTCAGTGTGCAGCCAATCCGATAAAATCCACTAGATATAAACAAACGTTTGAGAGCACTGGATACAGCAAACCCTATGGTCCCAGACAAGTTCCTGGCATGAGTCCTGAAGACCTGTGCCACTGAAAGTGCCGCGCCACTACGCAGGTAGTTCCAGTACTACTGCAGTAGCGGCTTCTACCCTTCAGTTGAAAAATTACCGTAGTAT
>JAUOBT010000368.1:3638241-3656617 GCA_032362145.1 Hypanus berthalutzae
ATCTCAAAGACCGTTCATTTTAAAATGTTATAAACAGTTACTTATTTTCACCTCTGGTGGCGGACTTGTCGTACTCTGCCCAGAGGCAGCCCGTCCACTTTTATTCCCCTCCGAACACTGTTTACACTGATTACAATGGTTTACTGTTTACATTCGACAGTGGCAACCCCTGGTGCGGGGCTTCGACAGGGATGATAAAGCAGTTGAGGGTAGCCGGGGTACTTGATCCCTCCTGATTTAGTGACTTGCTTACGCCTGCGTGTGAAGCCAGTACCTGGACTCGGCGAATGAAATCAACTACAAGATCCAAGAAGGCGGTACAGCAACGTTTAATGGAGAGCTAAGGGCAAAACAATGCACAGAGGGCTACCGCTGCAGCTGAGGATGTCTCCAATCTTGAGGTTTTTTTTCCTGCCATTGGACCATTTTGAGGCCGAGAGAGTGGAACCGCCCCCGTGCAACGTGTTTTTTTTCACTTTGATATTCTCCTTTCTCAGGTTACGCCTTCGTAGTAAACGATGGACGATCAACAACGCTAAAAAATAATTTAATAGGAATGCGAGATAAAAGAGCAAACAAATCAGCTTGTACTTCATCTATTGATATTCTTCGAGAATTTTATCTTGATCGATTTTCGCAACCTTTACAAGTATGCACAGGGTTTCTAGTTATAATCCTGCATTATCCATAGAAATTGTCTCCACGGTTATTTCAAAGAATGGAATTTTCAGTTTATCGACAATGGGTGCATATAAATAGATATGCAGGTGAATAGATTGAGAAGGATGACATTTACGAGACAGGTATTTTCATTCCCTTTCTGATCTGTGAGGAGACAACTGGGATAGTTTCCTCCCTCCAACTGCAAAGAACAGGACTGTCACAGGTCTACACGCACATCACCGGCCACACTGGTGTTATCGGTGCTTATTCCGACATGCCTCCGACCAAAAGGATAATCAAGATGTACAAACAAGCTGGATGAACTCAGCGGGTCAGGCAGCCTCAGTTGAAAGGAGCAGTCAACTTTTCGGCCCGAGACCCTTCGTCAGGACTGAAAAAGGTGGTGGCAGGGGCCCTATAAAGAAGGTGGGGGGAGGTGGAAAACCAATCAGAGGAAAAGTCAAAGGTTGGGGGAAGGGAAGCAGGGCGGGGATAGGTTGGAGAGCTGAAGAAGGAATGAAAGGGGAAAGTACTATGGGTAGTAAAAGAAGACAGAATCATGAGAGGTATATCATGAGAGGTATATCATACCTCATATACCGTCTGGGTAGCCTCCAGACCCTTGGTATGAACATGGAATTCTCCAACCTCAGGTAAATACCCCCCTCTCCCTTCCACCATCGCACTTTCACTCTGCCTCCTCTTCTAGCTGTCCATCACCTCTCTCATGATTCTGCCTTCTTTTACTACATATAGTGCTTCCCCTTTCATTCCTTCTTCACTTCTGCGGCCTATCCCCTCCGTGCTTCCCCTCCCGCATCCCTTGACCTTTCCTCTGATTGGTTTTTCACCTTGCACCTTCCACCACCCCCCACCTTATTTATAGGGCCCCTGCCCCCACCTTTTTCAGTTCTGAAGAAGGGTTTCGGGACGAAACGTTGACTGCTCTTTTCAACTGATGCTCCCCGACCTGCTGAGTTCATCCAGCTTGTTTGTACATCTTGATTTGAACACAGCATATGCAGTGTACTTTGTGTTTACACATGGGTAATATCTCTGCTTGTTCCGTTCCCTCAATTCTGCAATGTTATTATCACATGTCATTCGGTCCCAGGATCTCTTACACAGAGAGTATCACTGCTTTTTGTTCAGAACCATCTCCAAGTACTACTTGTCAAATCTCATGACAGAAACAGCGAAAACAAGATGTATAACCATTAAACCATATCAATATCTGTCTTTAAATAAAATGCTCTTCAGAAGAATCACACAACTGGTAATGATGCTCTGTAATCAACGATCAGTCCGTCGCTAGATATCAGAACACATCGGTTATGTATTGATTTCTCAATGCCCGCTCCATTGCAGGAAATAAAAACACAAATTACAACCTGCAGAATCAATACCTGAAATGTGTAACCATTAATGTCATTTATAGTACCCTGCAGAACGGGAGATGACTATGTGACGTGGGCAGAATCTCCGTGCAATCTATCGCTCAGAGGAGAGAGTTGTACGGTCAATGTACCAACGGGGGCATAAAGACATTTAACCTTGGCTTTTGTTGTTATATTCGTATACATATCTGGTGTGACCCAGTGGATAAGGAGGAATATTCATCCTTTTTTTCTGTCATCACATTGGGCCGTGTTTCTATTTCTATTTCGAGGCACCCGCACATTTTTTTCTTTACTATTTTTGAATGTCCAAATGAAAATCGCTGTTATTTCTATACAAGTCCTGTTACACTCTTATAGTTAGTCAGTCAGCATGAAAAAATCAGGATATTGTTCAGTGGGTTCCCGGATAAAGAACCGCAATGAATAGGTACAGCTTGTATTCAGTGGGTTCAGATAATGGAAACCACCGGGGAACAAGAGAATGCCGAGTCTTCATCAACTTTACACAGCCGATATAATGCCCTCTAATGTCTAGTACCAGGAATAAAATAGTGAATATAATTGTTAAAATACCTACATACATGTAAACATATGTTACGTATGTAAGAAAAAAAAACCTTTGTAAAATGTGCTGTTTGCTGCAAATAAATGTATATGATTTTGTTGTTGCAAGCAGGTGGCGCAGAACAACAGGAGAGATTTATTACTCATCACTAGTCAGGTTAATTACAGTCAAGGTGAAATGTAGTTAACACGTTATGAATCGGCACTTGTAGAATTGCGAGATACGCTCAGTTATATGTTTGTGTACAATGAAATTGAGACTATTTTTAAAAACTTTGATATAATTTGTAAATATAGCTCAGATGAGATAAAACATTGCAAGGTCCAGAATGAACTGGCCTCTGCAGGAAGACCAGTAACCTAAAACACAACCGGATGAATATACAACGCACAACTGCAGTAATATGTACTTCCGTTATCAGATATTCCCATTTAAGCAAATTCGTTCTGCTCCTTTTGGCTGGAAATATCAGTCTCAAAATATTTAATACCTGATTAAATGAATAAATAATATACACCGATTATGATTCTTCATACAAGCTCCAAACGTATGGTTCCCGTTACCTCTAGCACCGTCTATTTAGTACCAACAGATACTTCATTCCCGTTCTGAGCTGCTGTCTGAATTTTTTCTGTTTAAATGTGTAGATTCATGTGTTGTCACAGGTACAGAGGAAATGCATCATGAATCCTACTTCCTGCCGGATATATTCTGTGGTATTCAAATATTTGCCTATGTAAGAATAAATCTGCTCTTGCCAGTTCATGGTGTGTACGATATAGGGAAGCCACATTAATATGACATGAAAACATGTCTTAGCAGAAAGCTGCTAGATAATTGATCTACAATCCCTCATGTATCCCGGAAAATTTTCTGTTCTCCTGTTCCTAAGTGGGGACCGTCAGTTTGAAATCAGAGATTGGAAACTCACATTAGACATCTCTCGGTAGAACCGGTTTTCTCCTCTTTGTCAAGCAAAAATAAGCACGACTCCGACATAATCTGTAAACACCAGGCAGGATTTCCTGAGGAATATCAGGAAGAGGACTCAGTAGAACATGCAATTATGAGTTGCAGGAAGTATGGGATACAGAGAGAGATGATCAGATTTAATCTAAAGGAATGTGGGGGTGCCGGAATTCACACTAAGAGGGTTGCTGGGTGAGAGAGCACAGGTCAGGGTATTTTTAGATTTCTTAAGGGGTACAGGGTTTTTTTTATAGGATATGATGGATGAGCAGGAATAGGGTATTAGGATGGACAAGGTTGAGAGGATAAAAAGTAGGTTAGGGCATGTGTGTGTGTGTGTGTGTGTGTGAGATCGGGTGAAGGGATTTAGCTTGTAAGTCGTTTGAACACTCCGGAGCAGAAGGTAGCGATAATGCACCATTAAGCTGGGTGCCAACAGCCGTAACGCAAGACAAAGAACAAGAAGAAGATTTGTAAACACCTATCAGGACAGGTAGAAAAAATGTTGGGGAGCAAAGCGGCAGCTGGCTTCGTAAGGGCGAACCAGACAGTCCCTTCTTCAAATTCGATATCCGGCCTAATGCTGCCACGCACTTCCTCAAAAGCAGCTTGAAACACTGGGTGCGCGGATAATGTTCCCAGATAGGTTTCGCCAGCCTTCTCCTAGCAGGCCCCTATGAACCTCTTCCCAAGGGGTCTGTTGGTCCCCACCAGAATTGAAACACCGCCCTTCACAACAGGGTCCGGACAAACCATCACCAAAGTATCAAGTACCTCAGACACTCCCATATTGGCCTCTGAGAACTTCAACTTCACTGACTAAAAATTGACTAGAGTTTTGCACAGCAGGAGAACTAAGGGTTCAGAGCACTAGGGCGGCCGGTCTTTAAAAAGAGGGAACGGGATGATTTCTTCATAAACGTTTTTGCATCCTAAATCTGTGAGATCCGTCGGTTAGTCTGTCCAAAATCCTGTTGCACAATGCAATGCTTAAAATGAGGTGTGGGATTCTGTTCCCCTGTGCCTATGGGAAAACAGTGCTGAATGCTGAAATGAAATTCAAAGGTAGAATTCTGACATCAATGTTCTAATTTTCAGGGTGCTTCAAGGCCAGGTGCAAAAAAAAGAATGAATTTGGCATCTGCCGCATGACAGTTATGTCTAAAAGAATATTGAGTTTTTTCCAATGTGGCAGGACTGGCGAATTGATATTTGCCAGGATGAGCCGTGCATAAATCATGGTGGTAGGCGTTAAATATATACGGGCCTCCGTCGTTTATTTCCGATGGTGTAGGGTTCCATGATACCACGATGACGGGGGTTGATTTGAAGAATGTGGGTACGGTTGGTTGGATGAGTCAATCTTTGAAGATGTTGGGGAAGACGTTATTAAGTTGATATGCGCACTCTTTGTATTTTAGGGCTGGGTTGTTAACTAGCATGGCTGTTCCGGAAACTGTCTGGCCACACAGAAGTGGGTCTGGTAGGCTTTGTAGTTAGCCTTGTGTTGCCTGCAGTTAAGTTGTCTGGAACGTCAGGGAATGACGCATCACTGCCACCCGCGTGCTTGGCTTTTACTTGGGTAGTCAAATATAATTTTGATGCCTAGCCAATATTCTGATGATAGCTGCCGGACAAGTCTTCCTGACATTTGAAAGGGAAGATAGAGTCTGTTCGCTTTTATTATACCCATAATGACTTGTTGTTTGAATTTGGCTACAATGTTTGGTAGAAGCAACTAAAATCTTAACGCGGAAATAAATGTTGCAATAACTCCTTCGAAAGCTTGAACAAACAATATTACATTCAATGTTTGTAATCTCCCCAGAGGACCGCAAGTCATCGCACTATGACAAAGTGTGCAAAAATAATTGTTCACTGACCTGTAGCTGATTGTGTTGATGACGTTGTAAAACCAATTAGTTCAACGAACTATCGCTTTGCAGCATAAATACTCATTGAGTGACTTAACAATATAAAGAGTTACTTCGGTAGTTCTATACAACTGATCACAACTTCAACTGCAAAATGGGATATCCAGCTCTTTACTATATAGTGAGCATTTACTATCCCGTATTTGCATTGGTAGGAATTCTTGGTAAAGTACTAGAGCTGGCTTCATTTTGTGTTGTGACAACATCTTTCAGTACCTGCTCAACATTTAAACTGTCGCTTTTATCCCGAACATTTGTTCTGCCTGTCCTGGTGGGTGTTCACAGATTGTTCGGGAGTATGCCTATTTTTGCTTGACAAAGAGGAGAAACCGTGCTCTACGAGGGACGTCTGATTGCCCGAATTTCCACTTTCTGATTTCAGACTGACGGGACGCAACTTAGGAGCAGGACAATTGGAAACTTTCCTGGATATACGAGGGACTGTAGAGAAATAATCTAGCAGCTTTCCGCTAAGACATGTTTTCATGTTTTTTGTTTCATTTTTGTACAGTTAATATAATGGCGATTGTAATCCTCTCTCGAGGAAAGTCTGGACTCTCGAAATGTATCACGCGTTACTTGGTGGGCATGGCAACAGTGGATCTGATGGTGGTTATCTTTACTGGGATCAAGCAGTTTAATTTAATTTACAGCTATGTGGATTTCCTATTCATTACTCCGATTTGCGCTTTGACACTTCTCCTCAGTATTGCCACCATGGACTGTTCGGTTTGGCTCACAGTCGGGTTCAGTTTCGTTCGCTTTGTTCCAATTTGATGTCAAAAGATGTCTGAACGATACTGCATGGAGAGAACGGCAACTGGGTTTATAGCGGCTGTTATTGTTGTTAGCAGTACGAGGTGCGTCCCGTTTTACTTCATAGTGGAGCCAGAGGTCATAATAAACAATATTCCATGGCGCTGCGTCTTCACGTCAGAATACTTAACGTCACCAGCGTGGAAAGGCTATGAGTTATTTGACAGTATATTCACACCATTATTACCGATTTGCTTAATTATATTGTTTAACGTTTTAACTGTCAGACATATTGTTTTGGCAAATAGAGTTCGACGAAGTCTACGGAAAAACAGCGCCAATCAAAAGGATGCTGAATTGAAGAACCGGAAAAATTCCATGATTTTGCTGTTCGCTCTATCAGCCAATTTTATATTAATGTGGTTTCCGTATGTCGTACATTCCATGAACTGGCAAGTACAATTTTATTCTTACATAAGCAATTATTTGGATACGCCTGTATATATCCTGCAGGAAGCTGGGTTCATGATCAAGTTCTTTCGTACCTGTTCCAACACGTGCATTTACACACTTACACAGAGAAAATACAGACAGCAGCTCAGAATGGGAGTAAAATATCTGTTCGCACTAAATAGACTGTGCTGGAGGTAACGGCCACCATGCGTTTGGAAATTGTCTGAAAATTCTTATCATTGGTGTATATTATTTATTCATTTAGTCAGGTATTAAACAGTCTGGGTTAGGGTTAGGGTCTGGAGCGCAGTTTTTCCAGGCGAAAGGAGCAGACCGAAATTGTTTAAATTCGAATGTTGGTGCAGGTTTGCATTGTGCGTGTGTGTGTAAATAGCCGTACTCTATTCTACATCTATGCTGGAGGTAATCACGTTTTCAGTATTTGTTGTAAAACATTGGGAGGGTAATCCAAGTGTTAGAAATGCGATCATGACATAAAAGATAGTGGCCGCCTGTACAATATGGCGTCGCTAACTCAAGTTTACACTTGGAAGATGGGGTAATGTTTTTTGCCAAAGAGATTTCTTCTCAGAATTGTCTACAATTGGAGAGTAAATATTTGGCTCAGATTTTCATATGAAGGCATATTCCGTCTCTCTTCACCCCTGTTATTTCATGCTTATATTTTCTCTCTGTCACATTATATCTGATGCTTCTGTATATTTTCAACAACAATAAACATTTCGGTTGCACTGTCACAGTTAATGACCAAGTTGAATATTGAATTTTATTGTGATACGGCCACAGAGTTTGGGAATATTTGCTGAAGTGGATTAACCATCAGGAAATGTCCTTGCACTGAATTGTTATATACATTTTTTCACTTAGTTTTCTTCGCTAGTGTTGTATGATTTAGTTTTAGTATTCCAACATCTGCAGCTTTATACCTCCTTTCTAACAAACACGCGACTGTCATCGGTCTTATGTGATTACATGGCGAGGTCAAACGTAATCTTATAGCACCAGTCGTAATGTGGTGAAAATCGAAAATAGAGCTGAAATTCTCTCTTCTCACTTTGGAACCACGTTGCGTTAGAACATAAAATAAAGGAAAGCTCCAGAATTTGTACTCCGACCAGTTATTTCAACTGTACTTTCTACGATATCGATGACCGGTTTCAGTACTCCCATACCTTTACCAAAAATTCTTGCTTTCTGCTCCGAACTGTGACTGCTGCTTTGACGCTTCACTGAAATGTTGCAGTTTATTCATCCTGCAGGTAGATGCCTTTACCAGTAGGAACTGCAAGGATTAAACTAATAGGTTTGACGGGTTTGGCGGGATACTTGTTATGAAGGGTAAGGATGAGGAACTTGGGCAATTGATCAATGCATGCAACCTGATATGTTATTCATGATGGAGACAGATTTGAGAGTGAGAAAGAACAAGTTTCTTGCTATTCCAAGTTCGTTATCTTTCATTAAAGGTAAAGAGGGAGATATAATGAAGGTGGATTTGTAATATTATTCATGGACAATCAGTTCCGATTGCCGATTGGATATGCTTCAGATTACAGGGGCAGAGATGAGATTGATGAGTCTTAACGAAGCCCTCCGTGACCTGGAGAGCTACAGAAACA
Organism: Hypanus berthalutzae; assembly: GCA_032362145.1. Taxonomy (NCBI): domain Eukaryota; kingdom Metazoa; phylum Chordata; class Chondrichthyes; order Myliobatiformes; family Dasyatidae; genus Hypanus; species Hypanus berthalutzae. The sequence goes on from JAUOBT010000368.1 coordinate 3,646,622, forward strand.
CCTCCGGACTGACGAGTAGCTAATGTTGCTCTATCATGCTGAAACGGAACTCATGACATAATGAATTACTACAGAGCGGTGAATTTCTCCTCAAAAATAAGGAAGTTATGAGATGGTATGCTAAGAGAAAAACTTCACGAATATCTGGTAATTGATTCCCTTATTCAGAATTGTCAACATTGCTTTGTGCAGCCTCAATCGAGACTTACAATGTTGACTGTTCTTTGAGGAAGTGAATGAAGTGTTTAATACGATAGAACCCTATATACATAAGACGATAATATACATGGACAATATTAGTTCATTTGGCCCTTGGGGATGCACTGGCATTTCGTATTGGCTGATACAAAGCTCCTTCTCAATGCAACCAAATTTCAAATAGATTGGGATTTAAACGAGTAGATTTTTTTTGGGGGCGGGGGTGGTGTGAGGATGTTAGGTGCAGCTGTCGACTGTCTATTGGTCGAGCTTCTGACTTTCGGAGGAGGGTGGAGGGGATGGGCATTTTTCTGGAAGTTGCTTTTCCTGTTGCTTGGCTTCCGGACCTCAAGTTTCTTTGCTTGGTTTTAATATACATTTCAATTATTATTATTTTAACCTTTCCGGTAAATACTACTAAAAATGGATCGTAACGTGGAACGTACGATTTTTGCCTATATTAAAAAGCTTAAGATCCCAACTATCTTTTTACAAGAAACTCACGTACGTAAATGTGACAAATTACGCCTTTTTAGCCAATGGAGAGAATTTCATTCTCATTCCTCTTTTCAGGCTAAGTCTAGGGTAGTTTCGATCTTTATAGTAAACACAGTTCCGTTTGTCCAACATAAATTAGTGTCTGATACTAATAGGCGTTCGGTTATAGTGTGAGGAAAATTAGTTAATAAATTAATGGTATTTGCTAATCTATATGCCTGAATTTAGATGATCCAAAATTCTTTAAAAGATCCAGGATTTTTGTTTTTTTAAGTTTCTGGAGAGGCAACTTATTCTCATTGTGGTTTTTGTTTTTTTTTATTGAAGAGGATACGCTGGAAGAGATTTCTAGTCTTATTACATGGGATGACTCAGACGCCTATTTAGAGGACAAGTTATTTCTTATACTGCGAGTGTTAAAAAAAGCTAATAAAGAGAGAATTGATTTAGCTAATCAGTTGAAACAATTAGATCAAAAATATGCCTTGGCTCCAGTCCCTGTTTTATATAAAAGGCGTGTTGAAATTAAAAATAATTATGATCCTCTTTTAAAATATCCGATTGAAACTCAACTTCGAAAAGAGAAAAGTCAATTTTATATTCATATAGACAAAACAGGTAAATTATTTGCTAACCAATTAAAAACCTTTATAGTTAAACGGTAAATTAAAGAAATTTGTAAAGTTGACGATGATAGGTCATCTGACCATTTAGAAATAAATGATACTTTAGATAACCTTATTCTAAAATTAATAGTTCTGACTCTCCTAAAGATAATATTGTAATGAGTAATTTCAGACTAGTTAAGCATTCCTACACTTTCTGCTGATAACCGAAAACAGTTGGATCAACTTATTTCTTATGAGTAAATTGCCGAGGCTGTACGTTCATTGCATTCGGTGAAGGCTCCGAGTCCTGATGGATTTTCTGGAGAATTTTATAATGCTTTTTCCTCATTGTTTATACCTCATTTATGTTCAGCATCTTCGGATTACTTTAAGTTGGATAGGTTGCCACAACTTTTTATGAAGCTTCAATTTTGCTCGTATTAAAAATAATAAAAATCCAACTGAATGCTCTTCATATAGACTATTCTCCTTACTTACTGTTGATACTAAAATGTTATCCAAAGCTCTGGAAGGAAGGATTAAAAATATATTGCCATCTGTCATTTCTGATGATCAGAGTTGATTTATTGAAAATCGGCATTCCCACTTTAATATTCGTTCTTTATTAAATTTTTTCTGTTCTCCTTCTAAGGAGATTTCGGAATGTGTGATATCCTTAGAAGCTGAGAAGGCTTTCGATCGGATTGAATGGGATTATTTATTTAAAACCTTAGAAAAAAATAATTTTGGGCTCGATTGCATTCAATGGATTAAATTGCTTTATGTATCTCTCTCTGCTTGGATTGTTACTAATTTTTAGAATTCCATACCATTGAAACTTCATCGTGGAAACAGACAAGGCTGTCCTTTGAGCCCTGTACTCTTTGTTCTTGCCTTGGAACCCATAGCCATTGCTTTTCTAGAATCCATTGATATTACTGGTATATTAAGGAGAGGTACTACCAACAAAGTATCGCTCTGTACTGATGACCTATTGCTTTCTATTTCTTGTGTCGAGACTTCGTTATCTCCTGCTGACCTTCTTAGCTCTCCTGTTTCAGCCAGTTTTCAGCATATAAACTGAAGTTACATCAGAGTAAACTTTTTCCGTTGTATAGTTTGGTATCAATTAATACTAGCCTTCCTTTTAAAATTGTAAATAAAAATCAGTTTACCTATTTTGTGTGTGACAATCACGAAGAATTATAAACACCTACTTAAAGAAAATGTTGCAACTCTATGGAATTATGTACAAAGGGCGGTATGAGACTGCTCGCCCCTATCTTACCGTTGATTGGACGAATTAATTCAATTAAAATGAATATCTTACCTAGATTTACATACCCTTTTCAGACCTTACCCATTTTTCTTCCTAATTCTTTTTTTGACTATCTTGATTCTATTCTATTTTCTTAAATATGAAAAAAAACGAACATCTTCGACGAAGGAAAGTTTGTCTTCAAAAAGCTACAAAGAATGGAGGGTTAGCTTTACCAAGTATTAGGTCTTATTACTGGGTAGTCAATATACAAAATGTTACGGTTCGGTCATACTATATTAACCGTGAGGACTGCTCCTTATGGGCTTCTTTAGAAGATAAAATTCTATTAATAAATGTTCTATCATTTCTCTTCTTGGATTCTCACTTCACTACCACAATTTTGAAGTTAAACATACTTTGAGGATCTGGGTACAATTTCGAAAATATTTTGGTTTATTCAAATTTTCTATTTCAGGTGCCATTTTTTCTATTTTTCTAAACTTTCTATGACCGATTCAGTTTTTAAAGAATGGGATTGATTGGGTATTAAATGCTTCCAGGATCTGTCTTTGGAAGAAACCTCTTTTCGTTTGAGCAACTGTCCCCTAAATATATCTTACCAAAAAACCACTTTGTGCGATATCTGCAAATTAGAGATTTTCTGCGATCTCAATTATATATTATTTCCCTAAAGTCTCGAGAAGAACTTATTAGATGTAATTTCAAATTTGAAACCTTTTCATAATGCTTCAATATCCAATATTTATAGCATGTTACTGGGAATGAGAAATGCGCCTTTAGACAAAATTAAAAATCTTTGGTAACAAGATTTGCAGATTTCTATTTCTGGGGAAACTTGGAATGGAATTTTTAAATTGGTTAACGCTTCATCGTTATGTGCCCGCCACTCCTTCCTACAAATCAATGTGGTTCATAGAGCTCACATGACCAAGGATAAGCTATCTCGTTTTTATTCGGATAAACCTCCATATTGTAATAGATATAACAATGGAGAAGCTTCTCTAATTCAGATGTTTTGGGCATGTCCGAGTCTTTCAAGATACTGGACGGAGGTTTCCCAAACTGTCTCTGTATTTTTCAACGTAAATTTTAAGCTTAAACCTTTGACTGTCCTATTCGGTATTGATTGAAGAAAAGGTACAATTTTGGAGACATCTGATTTGCACATTTTGGCTTTTACTTCTTTTAATGCTAGGAGGGCACTCTTGCTTAAATGCAAGGATGTCGTTTCACCTACTCACGCTCAATGGTTACCTGATGTTATGTCATCCTTAAATGTAGAGAGGATACGTTGTTCCATTTCTGAACCTGAATCTGGACCGCCTGAAAGCTGAAAGTTTATTTCTTTATTCCAAGGGCAACGGAGAGTTATAAAAGACGCCTGCAGCTATGTCTGTCAGAAGAATGGAGTATCTACGGATCCGTTTAAGATAGAGGCGGCAACAACAAAGCGCGGTCCCCAAACGGCGAGCGCATGTGCTTGACCCTTGGGTACAATTGTGGGATCGTAAAGGACTACTCTAACGTGAGTCACCCCTTATATCAGCCTCTGTTTAGTTACCTTGCCTTGGGGAAGAACGTGAGGAGAACGAAAGAGACGACGGAAAAGATTATATCACCTCTTCGGAGCCTTTTGGAGCAAGATGGAATGCGAAATATGAAGAGACCTTTCTGTCGCTGAAGGAGCTGCTGACGAAAGCGCTTTGTCTGGCCTTTGCAGACACCCGGTTACCGTATGTATTCTACACAGATGCCAGCAGCAGAAAGGGCATAGGGGCATAGGGGGTATCCTCTCTCTCTCTCTCTCTCTCTCTCTCTCTCTCTCTCTCTCTCTCTCTCTCTCTCTCTCTCTCTCTCTCTCTCGCGCGTGCCAGTGCATACATACTAAACTATTTGCTGATGCCCCTGTTCATGCCATTCTCTTCGGTCGTCTAAGTCATTTACGGTTGTGTTTTGCTGGCAAATAGATTAAGGGATAGAAAATAAAACAGAAACGACAATCGAAAAGTCGGCTGGCCATGTTGCAGAAACAGATATTCACAGCAGTATAAATGTCAAAGAACAGTGAAAGGAGGGTTGATCTTCAATTCAAATAAAATACACATTAGCAATAGAGAAGACAGCAGTGCAGAGACAATCAACAAATGGGAGACATCCAATATATTCAACAGATATCCTCAACACGATATAGAAATAGCGTAGTATCAAATTAAAATCCATTTATTACCATCTGGAACACACGTGAACCCCAGATCGTCTCCGTGGAAATCGCAAGTTCCTTCGCCAGCCATTTTGTCTGGCAAGCTGGCCATTTCAATCATTGTATCGCTCCATTCCTGGCCGGCACATTGACCACGTATTCGCACATTTTAAATAAATACATCACTTAGTGGATCCACGGGTAGCTATTTTCGCCAGCCCCAGGAGCAAGTTGACAAGGACAACTACATCCGTCCTCGACCTCTTCTAACTGGATAAGCCTATATAAGTAGGGTGCGGCTATAGTGTAAACAGTACGCGAACAGCAGATCTTGAAGCTGTCTCTACCCCAAATCTCCTGTTCAACTCCCTCGTAAACGGACATTAATTGGTGAACCCCCTCACCTGCAGGTGGAAACACAGCGTCACGAAACGGTAGACCAGGACGAGGAAGTAAAGGTTATAGAGTAGCAGCCCATTCAGGTACCTCCTACTTGCATTTCTGAATGGGATTGTGGATGTCGATAAGAGGCCACTCAAGTTCTGTGAGAATCAGGTCTCGGACAGGATTACGAGGCCTGAGCCCGACAAGCAGATCCGGCGGTCCAGAGGTGAGCCCAGCCGGAGACGGTCACACACCTGAGCTGCATCGACATCGGTGGGGGTAGGGCAAGGATCGGCTAGAACTGCAGCCTCTGCCAGCTGAGGCTATTCCTGGCCTGAGACTACCACGTTGCAGACACTCTGTAGGTTGTGATTGCAGACTCGGCAAAACAGCACGCCAGTGTTAGCCGCATCTCTCCGTGGAGACAGCAGCCCCTCGGAGAAAGAATGTTGCTAACGCGTGGCACCTTGGAGGGTGACTGGCATACAGGATTCCCTGCAGAGTACTGACGGGGGAAGCCGCAAACTGCGTATGGAAACATACCGGCGACTGTCCGCCCTCTCCCGCTGGCATGCTCAGGACCGTTGCAGAGACCCAGATTTTCCTGTTACCCCAGAAGAAGTCCACCAACTTCCTCTGCATTCTCGCGACAACGGGGGGCGGGTAAGGCCAAGGTGACCAAATGGTACCACAACACGGAGGCCGCCAGCTGGTTTATGAGCTCCACCCTGCCTCGATTGGAAAGCACCCTGAGAAGGTCTGACCAGCGCCCCAGCCCAGCCATGACTTTCGTCTCCAGTTCCTACTCGTTCGCCAGCCAGGTCTCCACAGAAGGACTCAGGTAGACTCCGAGATCGAGGAAGTGCTGGGAGTCCACTCACAAATTCTCATTTCCTCCGGCCGGGAGTCCACCTGCCACTGACCAATAAGAGCTCAGAACATTTCTCCCAGTTGATCCCAGCGGAGGACGCTGCGGAGAAAACTTTTAGGCGCTCAAGCCTACTCCGCAGGTCACTGGAATCTGTCACCACGAGGAGCAGGCCGAAAGGACGACCTCCCAGTCCCGTTCACGCAGAATCAGATCCGTAGCCTTCGCGGAAGAATGTTCTGAAATGGTTTGACTCAGAACGCATACATCTCGCCAGACATTGGTCATCCATGACGTACGCGGCTTCTGAAGGAAGTGAGGTTGTCAATGATCTGTCCAGCTTAACAAGGCACTCTGCAACACAGTATATGATGCGACTTCGGGCTACGAAGTGTTGTCCCGGCACAATGGCCTGCAGAGTGCCCACTAGGGAAATCGCTTTATCCTCTTCGAGAGAGAGAGAAACGCTGCCGGGGTCCCAGTCTCCTGTAGTCGGTGGAACAGGTCCCGAACTGGATGGAGCGGCCCAGGATAGTGTAAGGTTGGTCAGGATGGATCACCTGTCTCAAAGCTGAAACCAGACGGTTGGCCATTGCCCGGGCGAAGATCATATATTGCATGCACTAGAGGGAGGCCGGACGCCATTTCTTTTGTTTGCGGAGGTCGCCCTTTTTGGACCACGGCAGTTGTCCGCCATGAGAGTGCTGGTTCCCCGGTGGCTAGGCTTTCCCCTAGGACAAGTCTGTAATGAAATTCTCGAACATCCCAGAAAGCCTGATAAAACTCCACACTCAGTCCATCTAAACCAGGGGACTTACCACTCCGGAGTTGCCGAAGGGCAGTAGACAGCTCCTCCCGAGTTAAGGGAGCGTCCTGCCGCAATACGTCCTCTGGACTGACCTTAGGCAGTCTTTCCAGACAACATTGCACGCCTCTGCATTCGATGGATGTGATGAGAATAAGGACCAGTAAAATCAGCGAACTTCTTTATTGATTTCATCAGTGTTCGTGACCAAGGATCCATAAGCAGGCAGTGGCTCTGCTAAGTGCTTTTGGAAGTAGTTGTAGAGAAGATGTCAGGGGTAGTATTGACAACAGGACAGAGAGTGGCGAGTGCGTGGAATGGACTGTCGGCGACAGTAGTGGAGGTGGATATGATAGAGTCTTTTAAGAGACTCATGGACAGGTACATAGAGATCAGAAAAATAGAGGGGAATGGGTACCCTAGGTAATTTCTCAGGTAAGGACATGTTTAGCACAGCTTTGTGGGCCGAAGAGCCTGTATTGTAATGGAGGGTTTCTATGTTCTATGTTTCTCTGAATTTTTACTTACATATTTCACACACACGAGGAATAAATATCCTTACGTTAATACTCCGTCTAAATATGCAATGCGCAATTTATAGTAATTTGTAGTAAATGGTATGAACAACAGGACATACAACACAACATAGAAGTGAAATTGCATCAGTGCGAATAAATCAGCCTGATGTCCTTGTGGAAGAAGCTGCGCGGAGACTGTTGGTCCTGGCTTTTATGATGCATTACCGTGTACCGGATGGTAGCAGCTGGAGTAGGTTGTGGTTAGGGTGACTCAGGAACCAAGAGATCCTTCGGGGATCTAGATGGGGGTCACGATAGTGCGTGTATCTGGTGTGTAAGGAACCGGTGGGTCAGCCTGGATGTGGATGGGGAGTGAAGAGGTCCTGGTTGACTGATATCCCTCAGCCTGGAGCTGAGAGGCCGCTGCCCCAGTGCGAAGAGCTCAGACACATTATTGCCGTTCACTGGGTGCCGGGGAGTGGGGGGGGGCAGTAACCCCAGGTCACTGTTTCTCCAATAGTGAAACTGAAATCCAACACCAAGACAGGAAGTTACAGCGGTTTATTGATTTCATCATGACAAATATAAACTAAACGATGTGTGAGCTGCTGACGTTCGGGAATAAATAAGCTGCTCTCGATTCAGTCACAGTCACACACAATTAACTAACGGGCAACAACGAGTGACAGGCTGTCAATCACCGATACTCCGCATCGGGGAATCGATATTTATAATATCACACTTCAGGGCCGTGCCCGAGATCGCTACAGATCCAGGATGAATGCCGAGTTATTTGTCAAGTTAACATCATCATATCGCCCAGACAGCGGAATGCATCATTCTCAGCCCAAAGTGAAAAAAAAACATTCTTTCCCGGAATATCATCCCGGGAACTGAGCCCCACCCAGGAGATCTTCCTGCTTTTGTGATTCCCGGGGTCACAATTGGTAGAGCTCTCAACCAGGACGTACGTCGGAAGCAGCGACGCTCGGTGTAAGGCGCAATTATGTCACTGTGAAGCCATCTGTGACGTCACAGAGGGCTTGGCAGAGCCGGCGTCCGTTCGGACCGTTGGAAGTTAAAGGGGTGGGCGCCCATTAAAGGGGATTGCGCAAATTCGTCCAAAATGTCTCCATCCCGCGGGCGGGGATGTTGACACATGCAGATGTTCACAGTTCCACTCTCAGTCGGGGTCTGGGTTCCTTCAAAGACTCCACTTCCTTCTTCCCGGTCTCACTGAATTGATTCCCAGCCAAGCTGAAACAGGTGGAGGAATAAAGGTTAAATAAATGGATTACACAGTAGTGACGGAACAGGGGGCTGGGGTTAATGTTTCAACAACAATCACTGAAAAATATCACCAGAAAACCCGCTGATCCGCTAATATTTTAACGCATTGAACGTTAACACCAAGACTCACTAGATCTGCTCCAGACGCGGGAGTTTCAGAATGAGACGGCGGAGAGCGGGGATAGATCGGTCTGTTAGCGAGTTTGATGCCAAGCTGAGCACCGTCAGAGATCGGTTTGAACTGAGATCGGAAGCGAGACTCTCGGCACCAGAATCTGTGAGACCGACACTATACAGCCTGGAGATGAGAGAGAATGAGAGTAAAGGACACAGTGAGACAGGAGAAGGCACAAATCCCCAGTGTTTATGAGTAATACAATTACTAGTCACATTAATGTTTGGTATTAGACACCCAGTGACTGTGAACACAATCTCCTACAATCTGGTACTTACCACAGTTCTTGCATTTTACACTCCGGGTTCCTCAGAGCCGCTGACACCGGTTTCACTCCTGAATCTCCCAGTTTATTACCGCTCAGGTTCAGCTCCGCCAGTGATCGGTTTGTACTGAGAGCGGATGCGAGATCTTTGGCACCAGAATCTGTGAGATCGACATAGTCCAGCCTGGAGATGAGAGAGAGTGAGGGTGAAGGACGCAAAGAGAATGGAGATACAAATTCGCAATGTTTATCAGTAACACAACTACTGATTACATTAATGTTCAAAGTCAGACATCCACTGACTGTAAACAGAATCTCCCACAGTCTGGTACTTACCACAGTGTCTGTATTTTACACTCCGGTTCCCTCAGAGCCGCAAACACCAGTTTTACTCCTGAATCTCCGAGTTTATTATCCCCAAGTCTAAACGCAAACAGACAAATTGACGTACAAAATGAATCGAGCAAAAAAAAACACAAAAAGCTGGCTGAGCTCAGCAGGCCAGACAGCATCTATGGGAGGAGGTAGTGACGACGTTTCGGGTCGAAACCCTTCTTCAGGAGTGAAGTAACATGGGATGGTGGAGAGGGAATAAGAATTGGGGGGAGGGATGACATCGAGAGCTGGGAAGTGATATGCTGGAGGGAAATGGGCTAGGGGAAATGGAGAATTATGGGAAATAAAAGAGGAAGAAAGGTAGGGCTGGGAGGGAGATTATAGTGAGGGCGGATAAAGAGAAAGAAAGAGAACCAGACTAAAATAATAGATAGGGATGGGGGTAAGGGGGGGCAGGGGTATCAACGGAGGTCAGTGAGTTGGATGTTCATGCCGGCAAGTAGGAGGCTACCTAGGCGGGAGATCAGGTATTGCTCCGTCGACCTGTGCGTGGCCTCATCTGGACGGTC
>JAUOBT010000368.1:3669925-3684456 GCA_032362145.1 Hypanus berthalutzae
CCAGCTGAACCTCCGATTCACCGATCACAGTCGAATGTCGATCACGAGCACTCCTTACTCCCGCTCCGCTGCTCGCAGAATAGGGAGTTGTGACATTGTATCAAAGATGGTTCACTGAGGAGAGGCGGAGGGTTTAGTTAGATTTTGGGTAATATTCTACCTCTTTTTTTCAGAATAGTAGGAATGCCCGGTAGGATCGTGGGAAGCTTTTCCTACAGGTTGCAGCAAGACAGGGAGACCTCCAGTGTCCCTGACAACTGCAGCTTCAAGACCTGCATCCCGATGCAGCTTCTTACAAACTGTGCTAAAGAATTAGAGCTGGAGCTGGATGAACCCAGGACCTTTCAGGGGGCTGAGAGTTCGGCTGACAGGTCATATAGAAAGGGAGCCATACCCAAATCGCAGGAGACAGGTAACTGGGACACAGTCAGGAGGGAGAAAGGGGATAGGCAGCCACTGCAGCAGGGATACGGCTTTCTGTTTTGGGGTATGGCCGATCAGAGGAAAACCAGGACGATTATGTCTCAAGCACTGAGTTTGGCATGAGAAGTGATGGGAAGTGGTGAGCTGCACTGAAAGGGGGAATTCAACGGTTAGGAGAAGAGACTAGAGATTCTATTTACGAGAAGAAGATTTTTTGGGTGGTGTGTTGCCAAGGTCTGTGATATCTCGAATCGTCTCTGAAACTTTCTTAAGGGCAGAATGAGCTGAGAGAGGTCGTGCTCCACATTGGTACGAATGACAAGAGAAGGAAGTGTGAAGATTTCCTGCAAAGTGATTTCATGGAGGTTGGGGATGCGAAAGTGCAGGACATCCTGCACTGTGTTCTCAGGATTGCGACCAGAACACCTGTTAATGAGGCCTGAAATGGGACGATAATACAGTATAACGTGTGGCATACGAGATGGTGCATTATGGAGGGCTTCAGATGTTTGCAAGATTGAGCTCTCTTCCTAGGAAGATGGGTCCTGGAGAGACGTGATCAGTTTGCACCCAAACAAGCGGGTGACTAATAATCTTGCGGTAAGGGTTGTTAGCGCGGTAAAGGGAAGTGGAAGGTGTTAAACTTGAGTTGCAGCGGGATAAAGAACCAGAGTGGATAATAGAATGGCTGTGTGGGAAATAGGTTGTTAAGCTGAATTATAGAGTCTGTACACTAAAGGGTAACCATGGTGAAAGTAATGTTCTGAGATGCGTATTATTTCAATGCATGGATAATTGTAGGAAGAACAGATGAGCGTAGAGCATGGATCAGGTCATTGAATTACAGCAATGTAACCATTGATGTGATTTGGTAGGAAGAAGGGCAGGACTGGCTGTTCAGAATTCCAGGGTTCCGTTGCTTTAGACATGATTCAATAGAGCGCGAGGAATTAAAGAAGGAGTGGTGCATAACTAGTCAGGAAAAATGTCCCTGCATTGCTCAGACAGGGAAAACTGGAAGACTCGTCTACTTTGACTGCAGAGGTGTAAATGAACAATAAGAATGGGATGTTATTGTATTATAGAGCACACAATAGTCAATGGATTTATCAACTCAAATTTATAGATAGATCACAGACAGTTACAAGAAATCAAGGTGATGATGGTAGATAATTTAAAATTTCCGTTTTCTGACTGGTGTGGCGGGTGGCTAAATGGTTAGGGCGTTGGGCTAGTGATCTGAAGGTCTTGTGTTTGAGCCTTGGACAAGGCAGCGTGTGAGTCCTTGAACAGGGCACTTAACTACTCAATGCTCCAGTCTACCCAGCTGAGAATGAGTACCGGCAAAAATGCGGAGGGTTAACCTCGCAATAGACAGGCGACCTATCCGGGGGGTGGGGAAGTCTCGTACTCTCAGTCACGTCACGCCACGCCACGGAAACCAGTATAAGCACCAGCTGATGGATTTCAAGGATTGTGACAGACGTTAATCTTTTACCAAATCTACCCGGAAATGGACTGACCCAATACATTCTACTCGTCACAGATCACCAAGAGCCATTGAAGTGTTCATAGCGGGAGAAAGAATCATAACATTTCTCTGATGAATGGTCTCAGTTCTAAACATTGACTGTTCATTTCCACGGATGCTGCCCGACCTGCTGAGTTCCTCTAGCGGGTTGTACCTGTTGAAAGATTTTAAAAGAAGCGAGTGGGGTCAGGCACACATTCTCTGCCACAGATTGCAGGGTAATTATCCACTTGGCAATGTTTAAGCGGAGTAGACATAGAGTGGGGAGTTGAGGCTTAGTGTCAGCGAGGACCGGTAAGGCTTTATGTAGATTTTGGGTTATATTTTAGCTCTCTTTTTTACGGTTACAACAGCGGGAATGCCAGGAAGGATAAGGGAATGCTCTTCCTACAGGGCGTAGGAAGACAAAGAGACCTTCAGTAACCTTGACAACTAAATCTGCAAGAAGGGCATAAAACTGCAGCTTATTACAGTCTGTGTTAAGGAACTGGAGCTGGAAATGGATGAACCAGGAATCATTCAGCAGGCTGTGAGGTTAACTGACGGGCTATACAGGGAGGGAGGTATACACAAGGTGTAGGACCCAGGTAACTGGGTAACTGTCAGGAGGGGGAAATCAGAATTTCTCACTGCAGGGAACAGATAGCAGATATACAGCTGTCTGTTTAGGGGTATGGCCTAGAAGAGGAAAGCCTTTGGATTATGCTTCTGGCACTGAGTTTGGTTTTTGGACTCAGAAAGGGTGAGAAAGCTGAACTGCGCTAAAAGGAGAATTCAGTGGTTAGGAAAACAGACAGGAAATTCTGTTGACAACAAGATTGCTGGATGGTGTATTGCCAAGGTCAGGAATATCTCGCATCGAGTCTGAAACTTTTTTCAGGGCACGGGGAGTAGCCAGATGACGTGGTTCGCATTAGTACCCATGACAAGAGTAGGGAGTGGGATGAAGTCCTGCAAAGTGAGTTCATGGAGTTAGATGCTAAGCCAAAGGGCGGGGTCTCCAGGGTTGTGTTCTCATGAATGTGACCCGTACCGCTTGCTAGTCAGGCCGGAAGTAGGACGATAATACAGTTTAATGTATGGTTGATGAGATGATGCATGACCGCCGGCTTCAGATGCTGAGGTGATTGGTCTCTTTTCCAAGGAAGATGGGACTTGGACAGAACTTGAGCTGCAGGCGGATGAAGAACCAGAGCGGATAATGGAGCGGTTGTGTGGGAAACACACTGTCGATTTATTGATTGGGATATCCATACTTGAAAGAGTAAGATGGAATAGTTTAGCTCAGGTATGTCCAGGGAAGTTTCCGTAATCAATATATTGAAGTCATGAGTGTACACAACACATACTGGAATTGTATCAGGTTACATCTCACGTCATGTGACAGAGGTGTGTGCAGGGATCTGGTGATCATAATGACATTAGTTTGAAGAACATTTTGGGCATTGTCTGGTCCTCGGGTTAACAATCTAAATTGGAGAAAAGTTAATTTTAATGGTATCAGAAAGGATATGAAAGTGGATTGGGACTGGTTGTTTTCTGCTACAGATGTGCTTGGTAAGTGTGAGACCTCCATAACTGAAATTTTGAGAGTACTAAGTTTAAACGCATGAATGACCACAAGTACAGATTGGATCTTCCTGACAGAATAAAAGTCAAGGTTAACATGTTTAGGGAAAGCTGGTTTTTGAGTGATATTGAGGCCCTGAGAGTATCGCAATTACAGGCTCGAAGGATTAAATGATTGTATTTGAGGAGTACAATAAATACAATAGTTACTAAAGGAGGAAATCAGGAGTCTCGAAAGTACGGCTTGAGTTTGTAGTAGCAGTCAAAGAAAAGGAGAACCCCAAACTCTTCAGCAGATATATTCAGAACAAAAGTATACCAACGGACAAATATTGTCCTCTTGAAGTTCAGAGTGGGTCTTCATCCATGAAGCTGAAAAAGGTGGGGGGGGGATGCTAAATCTTTTTTTTGCATTTATATTTAGTCAGGAGGCATAAAAAGTAGTCAGAGTGAGGCAAAACATCAGTGAGATCATGGACTTGTACAGATTATAGAGGACAAGATATTTACCGTCTTATGACAGATTAAGGTGGATAAATCTCCAGGGATTTCCTTTGTACCTCGGTTGAGGCTAGTTCAGAGATTGCAAGCGCACCGTCAGAGATATTTAAAACGTCAGATTCGGAAGTATTGGAGGGTCGGCAATGTTGTTCTGCTGATTGAAATGCTTTAAGATTAAGGCACGGAATCACAGGTTGGTGATCCAATACCAGTGATGGTAAACTTATTGGCAGGTATTCTAAGGGACTGGATATGAGGATTTGGATAGAGAAGGTTTGATTACGGGTAGTCAGCTCTGATTTGTGTCTGGTAGATCCAGTCTAACCTCTCTTAAAGCTTCTCGAGGAAGTTACCAGGCAATCAATGAGAACAAGTCCGTGGATGTTGTCTACAGGGACTTCTGCAAGTCGCTTGGCATTCATGACATAATAGCAAGTTAGTTTAGATATTGGATCCGCGAGAGAAGCTAAGAGTGGCAGTAGAGGCATGATTCTTTGTCTGGAGGTCTACGACGAGTGGTGTGCGGCAGGGATCTGTACCGGGTCTGATGTTGTCTGTCATATATATCAACGCTCTGGATGATAATGTGGTAAACCGGGTTTTCAAATCTGTGAATGGCGCCAGGATAGTGACAGCGAGAAAGATTATCAGAGCTTGCAGCGGGACACGGAACCGCTTGGAAAAGGTGGAATGGAGGTTCGAAGATGGAATTTAATGAAGACCCATGTGAGGTGTTGTACTTTATAAAGCCATACCACGATAACAGTAATACTTTGCGTGTTACGGTATTGAGCAGCAAGGTAAAACTAAGGTATTAGTAAATGCAGATCCAAAAATTTCTTGAAAATGTTACCGGTGTTAGATGGCGTTGGAAAGCTTTGAGGTGATGGGTATTCATAATACAAAATATTGGATACAAAATTTGGGATAGTATGTCGAAATTGATGTGGCAGAAGATAATTTTAAACAATATGTGCACCTATCTCTCGGAAGATTATCAATAAGTTTGACCGAAAGCAGAAAGAAAAATACTGATTATTACCAGGACTTGAGGAACTGAGATTAAGGGAATTTTGAATAGGCTAGGACATTAATCGATAGAGTGTAGGAGGACCTAGGAGAGATGTGATAGAGGTATACAGGTTTACAAAAGGTATAGACAGAGCGCATGCCAAAAAGGAATTTACTGCTGAGGTTGGATGGGACTGGAGTTAGATGTCATGGGGTAACGATGACAGGTGAAAGGCAATATGAGGGGGAACTTATTCACTCAGAGTTTGCCAAGAGCGTGGAGCGTGCAGCTATCGGAATTAGTCGCTATACATTTGATTTGAACATTTAAGATCAATGTGGATAGGTTCACTCAATGGGGGAATTACGGAGTTCTCCAGTCAGGGTGCAGATCAATGGGACTAAGCAGATAATAGGTCGGTGTGAACGAGATGTTCTGAAGATTATGCTGTACTGTAGAGTTTGATGACTATGGGTAGGTCAAACTACGGCAGGGTTACCTTGATTTTCCCTGCGGTAATTGCCGGTGAATACCAGTAGGTTCACAAATCACTGCCAGGCTCCATTAAGTATCCAGTGTCAGCCTACAGCTGGGAGTTGGCAGTTAGGAGCAAACAGCAAATTCAGGGCGATTGTGCATGTGTGAGAGATCAAAGACAAATAACCTGGAGAAAGAGGTTCGGACTGAAATTGTCTGCTGCCTCACGTGGAATGTAGCATTTGGCATGGTGTGTGTTTCTTCACTAAAATTCAGTCTGAATGGCAATACATGAATGCACTCCAGTAGCATGAGGACCACAGGAAAGCTGTTTCTTTATAATTCTGTGGTAGCTGTAGATGCTTGGGATATTTTCAGTGATACTAATGTTGAGCTTCCCAGTTTTAACAGTATATGCTGTGGAACTACAAACTCAAAATGAAATAGTCACAATTAACAGAAGGGAACATACCATGGGATAATGAGTAAAAAAGAAAGGTCAGCAGTTCAAATGAGAGACGATAGTCATTGTTGCCAGGTCAATTGAAAATGGCTTGGAAGGTAGACTCGAGAAATGAGCTGAGAAATAAATCACTATGTATTTAATTTGTGGAAATACTTGGGTCATCAGGAGAACACAGATTGGTGAATGGCCATTAAGGTCGAGCATTGGGAACATGATCCGATGTCAGACGGAGGGGTGTAATGTGGTTCGCCGTCCACTTGCAATGTCCGTCAAGGGTCATATTAGTAAAGTCACCTGTCAATCATTGTCACCTGTCTAAAGATGAATGTTCAAAAAACCGGAAAGAGGCTTGTATTGGTGAATAAAGTTTCTGGGTTTCCGCAGATGAAAACATGATGTTGACCAAAAGCATTGCAGGATTTTCATTGCCCAGAAATGCCGTTGCGCTGGTTCAGTCTGTCTGTGATTGAGTCACTAGGATCTACGCTCAGTCTATGTTCCTACCACTTACGTGATACTCCCGCCCGGTGAAGTGATCCTCGCCCATTAGCATGAAGCCGATTCCCTCCACACCCTCCTCAATCGCCTGTTCCAGACGCTCCATGTAGAATCTCGTCAACCGGAACAGTTGGTGATCCTCACAATTTGACAGGAAGGCGGAAATTGCAGAGTTAAGATCTGTAGTCAATCGTGGAACATAAAATTGTTGATGTACCATGTGTATGCGGACACGATGCTAATTTAAATATCCCTCCTTTGCCGCCATATTCTTGAATTCACTCTGCTGAATATCATTTTCCAGTCCCTCCTTTGGCAGCTCATTCCAGGCACTGATCACTCTCTGTGGAAAACATATGTACTAAATCTCCTTTAAACTTTGCGCATCTAACCTCAAGCCTAACCGCTCTGGTATTTGTAGGGAAATTCGTCTGCACCCTCTCCAGACCCACCACACCATTCTCGTTTCAAGGTACCCCATGCAAGACTTATTGAGAAAATAAGGAGGCATGGGATTCAAATAGGCATTGCTTTGTGGATCCAGAAGTAGCTTTCCCATGAAGGCAAAGAGTGGTTGTAGATGCGTCATATGCTGCATGGCAGTCGCTAACCAGGGATCAGGGATCTGTTCTTGGACCCTTACTCTTCATGATATTTATGAACGACCTGGATGAGGAAGTGGTGGATGGGTTAGTAAATTTGCTGATGATACAAAGGTTGGAGGTGTTGTGGATAGCGTGGAGTGTTGTCAGGGGTTACAGCGGGAAATTGATATGCTGAGAAGTGGCAGATGGAGTTCAACCCAGATAAGTCTGAGGTGGTTCATAATGGTAAGTCAAATATGAGAGCAGAATATAGCATTCATGCTAAGTCTCTTGGCAGTGTGGGGTCTGAGTCCATAAGACAGTCAACGTGCTGCACATGGCCTTCATCAATCGTCGTGGGATTGAGTTTAGGAGTCGAGAGGTAATGTTGCAGGTATAAAGGACCCTGGTCAGACATCTTTTGGAATACTATGGTCAGTTCTGGTCGTCTCGTTACAGGAATGATGTTAAAACCATAGAAAGGGTGCAGGGGAGTTTTAAGAGGGTGTTGCATGGATTGGGGACCATGCCTTATGAGAATATATTATGTGAACTCGGCCTTTTCTCCTTGCAGTGACAGAGCATGAGAGGTGAACTGATAGAGATGTATAAGGTGATGACAGGCATTGATCATGTGGATTGTCAGAAGCCTTTCCCAGGGCTGAAACGGCTAGCATGAGAGTGCACAGTATTAAGGAACTTGGAAGTAGGTACAGAGTAGATGTCAGGAGTAAATTTATTACACCTAGAATGGTGAGTGCTTGGAATGGGCCGCCGGCGACGGTCGTGGAGATGGATACGATAGGGTCTTTTAAGGGAGACCTGGACAGGTTCATGGAGTTCAGAAAAATAGACGGCTATGAGTATCCCTTGGTATTTCCTCAGGTAGGGACATGTTCGACATAGATTTGTGGGCCGAAAGGCCTGCATAATGCTGTATGTTTTCATGTTTCATTATGGACCCGATGTTTTTGACATTCCTTTACGTTTAAACTGTTTCTTATTCTAGGCTGTGCCAGTCACGATGCAACACACCCTGCTCTACTCTGCAGCGTCTTATGCTCAGAGGAGCTGGTAAATGAACACAGGCAATATACCCCCACCACATTTCTAGTGTCTCCTCTGCTCCGAGGAGCTGGTACATGAACTCAGGCAATTCCTTGATGATGTACAGAAGAGCAGGAAGCTGAAGTGAATGGCAGCAGTAATACGGGACTCTATAGTCAGGACAGATAGGCGATTCTGCGGACAGGAAAAGGAGACATAGATGGTACTTTGCATCCCAGGTGTCATGGTGCGAGATGTCTCTGGACACGACTACAATATCATTAAAAGCGAATGTGAGCAACCAGCAGTCGTGGTAAATATTGGGACCAACGATATTGGAAGAGAAAAAGGAGGATGCCTAGGAAACAGAAATCAGGGAGTTGGGAAGGATGCAAAGAAGCTGGACCTCAAAGGTGGTAATCTCGCGATTGCTGCCTGTTCCACGTGACAGAGAAGATCGGAATAGAATGAGGTGGCCGATAAAAGTGTGGATAAAGAATTGGAACAGGGGACAGGGATTCAGATTTCTGGATAATCGGGACCAATTCTGGGGTAGGTATGATCAGGACAAAAAAGATTGTTTGCACCTGCATCTGAGCGGGACCAATATTCTTGTGGGCAGGTTTACTGGAGCTGTTTGGGTGTTTTAAAACTAGTATAGTAGAGGGATGGGAGCCAGTATGATAGAGATGAGGATGAACCAGCGTTTTTACAAGTTGATGTTGGGTGTAATAGAATTGAAAGAAAGGAAAAGCCAATGACTGAGGTCAAATACAGAAAGAGGAAAGAGCTTAATTGTATCTCTGAGGCAAAATTCAAAATTGCGCTGATGCAGGACTGAAGGTGTTGTATTTTAATGGGAGTAACATTTGGAATAATGTGGATAAACTCTGGGCACAATGA
This sequence comes from Hypanus berthalutzae, assembly GCA_032362145.1. Taxonomy (NCBI): domain Eukaryota; kingdom Metazoa; phylum Chordata; class Chondrichthyes; order Myliobatiformes; family Dasyatidae; genus Hypanus; species Hypanus berthalutzae. The sequence goes on from JAUOBT010000368.1 coordinate 3,678,937, forward strand.
GAGATTGGTTGCTATGAGGTTGTGGGCATCACGGCTGAAGGAATGCCATAGCTGTGAGATGAACAACAAAGGATAGACGTTGTATCGAACGGACAGGCAGGACGACATAGTCGATGATGTTCCTCTATTGGTTCGAGATGTAATTGCATCTTTAGAAAGAGGTGACATGGTGTCAGAGAATGTTGAATCTTTGTGGGTGGGGATATAAAATGACAATGGAAAAAAATACATTATGGTAATCATATATAGGCTTCAAAATAGTAGCCAAGATGAGGCGTTGAGATTGTAAAGCAAGCTGGTCAACACATGTAATATAGGCAATGAAACATTTATAATAGGGAACTTCAATATAGAAGGGGGATAGGAAAATCAGGCATACCTTAGAGCATCTGATCGCACGACAGAGAAGTTATTGAATGCCAATGAGATAGCTCTTCAGAGCAGCTTGTGCATGCGACTGCTCCGGGACAGGCTATCTTAAATTGGGTGTTATGCAATAACCCTGATGTTATGAGGGAGCTTAATATAAAATAAAATTTAGGAGCCCGTAATCATAATATGATTGAATTCATAATGCAATTTGAGAGCAAGAAGGACAAGACGCATTTATCAGAATGGCAGAGCTAATTACAGAGACATGAGAGAGAAACTTGCACAAATGGATTAGAGAACGATTATAGTGGGGATTACCTCAGAGCAGAGAGGGCTGATAGTTTTGAGAATAGCTCACAAGGCGCAGGATATGTCTGGTCCACATGGAAAGAAGTTCTCAAAAGTCAGAGGTGGGCCACCGTGCCTCTCAAAGGAAATTAAGTACTGCAATTAAGTAATAACATAAAAATAAAGGGCATATAATGTAACACAAATGAGTGGGAAGCTGGATGAATGGAAACCTTTTATAAATCAACAGAAGCCAAAGAAAAAAGCGATAAGAATTGAAAAGGTGTATTATGAGGTCAGACAAGCCAATAATATACAGCACGATAACTAACGTAGGGGAATCAAGGGATATGGGGACAAGGCAGGAACGGGGTATTGAAGGTAGATGATCAGCCATGATCTCAAAATGGCGGTGCAGGCTCGAAGGGCCGAATGGTCTACTTCTGCACCTATTGTCTATTGTCTATTGTCTATTGTCTATAACGTGTTTTTCATTTACATTGAGTAAAAGGAGGTAAAATTGACAATGGATCTTTGAAAAATGATGGTGGAATAGTAATGTGGGCCAAAGAAATGGCAGAAGAAACTAATGGGTACTCTGCTTAAGTCTTCACTGTGGAACGCGCTGGCAGTGAGCAGTGGTTGGTGAGTGACCGGCAGGAAGTGTGAGTGTCATTGCCATTTCAAAAGAAAAAGTACTCAGTGTATTGAAAGTTCTTAAGGTTGATAAGTCACCGGGGCCAGCTGGACATCCCATTGTCCTGAGAGGTTACTGAAGAGATAACGGATGCATTGGTCAAGAATCTTTCATGAATCGCTTGATTTTGCCATTGTGCCAGAGGGGCGGAGGATTGCAACTGTGACTCCACTTTTTAAAAGGGGAACAAGGACAAAAAAAGTGCAATTATAGGTCAGTTATCCAAAGTTCAGTGGTTGGGAAAATGTTGAAGTTTATTATTAAGTTTGGGGATTCGAGGTGCTTGGAGACTAATGACAAAATAAGTCAACGTCACCATAATCTCTGTTACAAGAAATCTTGACTGACAAATCTGTTAAAGAGCTTCGCGGTAGGAACAAGCAGGGTGGACAAAGGATAGGCACTGCATTCCAGTCACTTGGGTTTTAAGAAGGTATTTGATAAGGTGCCACTTAAGATACCGATTTACAATTTAAAATACTATTGTGTTACAGGAAATATACTGGCAAGGGTAACAGAATAGCTGACAGACAGGAGGCAGCAAATAGGAATAAATGGAACCTTTTCAGCTTGGCTTCCGGTGACTAGTGGTGTTCCTCAGTGTCAGTAGTGGGTGCGCTCCTTTTCAAATTGTTTGTCAATAATTTAGAAAATGGATTTGATGGCTTAGGGGATGATACGAAGATTCGTGGAGGTTTATGGAGTGTTGAGGAGGCAAAGCGTTTGCAGCAGGACAGACAAATTGGAAGAATGGGCAGAAATGTCAAAGATGGAATACCGTGTTGGGAATTGTAGGGAAATGCCTTTTGGTAAAAGGAACAATGGAGCGGAACATTATCTAAATGGGAAGAAGATTTAAACATCAGAGATACAGTGTGACATCGGACCCCGCGTGCAAGACTAGCAGAAGATTAATTTATAGGTCAAGTTTGTGGTAAAAAAGGCAAATGCAATGTTGGAATTTGTTTCAACAGGAATCGAATGTAAAGTCAAAAAAAAGTGATGCTGACTTTAAAAATTACTCTTCAGGCAGCACTTGGAGAATTGTCAACAGTTTTGGGTCCCGTATTTCAGAAAGGAAGTGCTGTCATTGGAGAGAGTCCAGAGCAGGTTCACGAAGATCATACCGGGATCGAAAGGGTTACCATATGAGTAGCATTTTAGCAACTTTGGGCAAAAGTGGAATTTAAAAAACACACGGGGATCTCCTTGAAATATACCGCGAGATGAAAGGACAAGAATGGGTAGATAAGGAGAGGGTATTTTCTATGGTGGGAGTATGCATATCTATGGGGCACCACCTTAAAATCGAGGGAGAGACCCTTTACAAAAGAAGTAAGGAGGGATTTTTTTTACGAGTAGTGATTCCTGAAAATGTTCTACCACAGACTGCGGTCGAAACCAATTCCGTTCATATATTTAATGGCGGAAGGTGGACGTTTTCTGATCAGTCAGGGTATCAAAGGATATGGTGAGAAGGCAAGTGCATGTGGTTGAGTGGGATCCAGGATCGGCCATAATGGAATGGCGGAACAGACACAGTGTAATGAATGGCCTAATGTTGCACCGATGTCTTGTGGTCTTATGGAGGAATCACAACCCATAACTGCTCCACTTTGGATCCGAGATGTGAGACTTCCTTTGCTGAAGTTGGATGTTCCAGTTGGAGAGGTCTGGCTTTAGTTTTGGCCAATCTCCGTATATTCGCCGACTGGAATGTCTGTTTATAAAACTCATAGAGGCGTCTCGGTGCCAGCCCGAGACCCAAAATGTACCGAGTGTTGTGACATGTGTATTTGGTTTCCTGTCATCAGCCACAGCAACAATAACCTGTCTCCCAGTTTCTGCCAGCCCAGAAACATGCCTCTAAACACAGGTATTCAGTCTCTCATAACGACATGAATTATTTGAGATTTCAGGTCCATCGCTTACCTTTCAGATGTGCGGGCACTTCAGATAAACCCCGCTCTCTGTCCATGTAGGCGAATTGGCCGTCACCTGTTCAAACAGATTAACCTGCATGAAGTCTGTTCTGTGTAATACTGTAAATTCATCACCATTTTCATCTGTAACACACAGTGTATTGTTCACCGTACCACGTTCCCGTATTTCCTTCAATATTCTGCTCAGCTTCGGTAAACGGTAGTGTAGTTTCACAAAGGATACCCACATCACCCTCCGGGCCCCGGAGTCCTTCTCCATCACCAGTTCCAGGAGGAGTTTGGAAGCGCCCGCTCGGTTTCCCTTCTCCACGAGCTCAGTCACTCTCTGTAATGAACAATGGGGAATATACCGAGTCGCGGAGGGATGGGTACAAATCTACCCTGAACATGGGCTAACCCAGCACATTCTATTCCCTACAGATCACAAGGAGCCGTTGAAGACGTTCGTCACGGGAGAAAGTTTTCAAAAGAAGTGAGTCGTGTCATTCGGGAGTTCCTGCATGCCAGGGATTGCGGGATAATAACAGACTCGGCAAGAGTTAAGTAGAGCAAAAATAATGTGAGTGAGCCAGAGATTGTGTGGGGAGTTGAAACCTTGTGTCAAAGATGGTTCAGTGAGGAGAGACGGAGGCTTTAGGTAGATTTTGGGTAATATTCCAGCAATTCTTTCTTGATTAGAATAGTAGGAAGGCCAGGTAGGATAGTGGGAAGATTTTCCTACAGTTCGCAGCAAGACATGGATACCTCCAGTCCGGACAGCTGAACCTTCGGGAATTGCATCCAGCTTGAGCTTCTTACAGACTGTACTACGGAATTGGAGCTGGAGCTGGATGAACCCAGGAGCATTCGGGTGTTCAATATGGGTTTGAAGGTAGACTCGTGAAATGAGCTGAGAAATAAGTCACTATGTACTTGATTTATGGGAAACACTTGGGCCATCATGAGAATGCAGATTGGTGAATGGCAAATAAGGACGAGCATTGGGAACATGATGTGATATCAGATAGAGTGGTGTAAAGTTGTCCTCCGTCCACTTGCAATGTCCATCAAGTGTCATATTATTATAGTAACCTGTCAATCATTGTCTGTATCCTAACCTGTCTAAGGATGAATGTGTTCAAAAAACAGGAGAGAGGCTTGCAGTTGTGAATAAAAGTACTCGGTTTCCGCAGATTAAACCATTTTTCCTGTCGTTGATCACAAGCATTGCAGGATTTTCATTGCCCAGAGGTGCCGTTGCGTCGTCTCTGTCGGTCTGTGATTGATTCAGTAGGATGGACACTCAGGCTATGTTCCTAACACTCACCTGATACTCTGTCTCGGTGAAGTGATCCTCGCCCATTAACAAGAAGCCGACTCCATCCACACCCTCCTCAATCGCCTGCTCCAGTCGCTCCATGTAGAATCTCGTCAACCGGAACAGTTGGTGATCCTCACAATTTGACAGGAAGGCGGAGATTGCAGAGTTCAGATCTGTAGTCAGTCATAGAACATAAAATAGTTCTCGTGTCATTCTCGGGTCAAGGTACCCCATGCAAAGTTTATTGTGAAAATAAGGAGGCATGGGATTCAAATGGACATGGCTTTGTGGATCCAGAAGTGACTTTCCCACGGTTGTAGACGCGTCATATGCTGCATGGAAGTCTGTCAGCAAGGGAGTGGGACAAGGATCTGTTCTTGTACCCTTACTCTTCTTGATTTTTATAAATGACCTGAATGAGGAAGTGGTGGATGGGTTAGTCAATTTGTTGATGATACAAAGGTTGGTGTTATTGTGGATAGTGTGGAGTGTTGTCAGATGTCACAGCGGGACATTGATTGGATACAAAACTGGGCTGAGAAGTGGCAGATTGAGTTCAACCCAGATAATAGACAATAGACAATAGACAATAGGTGCAGAAGTAGACTACTCGGCCCTTCGAGCCTGCACCGCCATTTTGAGATCATGGCTGATCAATTACTAAGTTTGAGGTGGTCCATTTCGGTAGGACAAATTTGATGGCAGAATATTGTATTCATGCAAAGACTCTTGGCAGTGTGGTTTCTGTCCATAAGACAGTCAGCATGCTGTGTGTTCAAAAAAACTTACGGTGCACTGGTCTTCCTCAGTCGTGGGACAGAGTTAGGAGCGGAGAGGTAATGTTGCAGATGTATAGGATCCCGGTTTGACTTCATTTGCAATACTGTGCTCAGTTCTGTTCGTCTCACTACAGGAAGGAT
>JAUOBT010000368.1:3693799-3728905 GCA_032362145.1 Hypanus berthalutzae
AGACGACAAAAAAGGGAAATAAAAAAAATCTCTCTCTCTCTCTCTCGAAAAAGAGTCATCAACCGCCAATTCATATTTATAAAAAAAACAAAATCGGAAGGAAGCCAGATAAAATAATTCAAATTAAATAATAGTATTTGGCAAAGGATCGCCATCTTCTCAAAAAATCGAATCGGGGATCAAACGTTCTACTTCTGATTTTTCAAAACTGAGACATAACATTACTTGAGAAAACCATTCAATGAATATAGGGGCAGAAGTATCTTTCCATTTTAATAAAGTAGCACTTTTTGCCAATAGTGTACCTAATGCAATTACATGTTGATCTGAAGATGAAGTACCCTGAATATGACGCGGAATTATTCCAAATGGAGCGGTCAATCTATTAGGTTGTAAATTAATTTTCACAGCTTTAGAAATGGTAGAGAATAACGATCTCCAAAACGTCTTTAATGAGGAACATGGGCAAAACGTATGTGACAACGTAGCAACTTCCATTTTACATCTATCACAGTAATTGTCTGTACTAGGAAATGTTTTAGATAGTCTCTCCTTTGTGAAATAATAACGGTGAACAATTTTAAGTTGATTTAAACAAATGATTGGAACATATAGAAGTTACGTTTTTCAAAACTCGTAGCCAATCTTCATTAACAAAGGTAATATTAAGTTCTCTCTCCCAATCTTGTTTAATCTTTAGAGACAGGTTCTCCTTTTGTAACAAATCTAAATGGTAAATTCTGCTTATGGAACCTCTCACTAAAAGATTCAACTTCAAAATGTAAATATGGAAACTTAGGTAAATATTGTTGTAAAATTTGTCTAACCTGAAAATATTGCAGAAAATGTGTATGAGCGAGAGAATATTTGTCAACTAACTCTTCACAAGTCATCAATCGACCATCACAAAATAAATCTGTAAAAAAACGGATCCCTTTATTTCTCCATAGGAGAAAAATTAGATCGGTTATTGAAGGTTTAAATGAAAAGTTTGCATATTAAAAACTAGAAAACTTAATTAGTTAAAAAATTTTAAAAATTGCGAAACTGAACCCAAATCAGTAGGGATTGTTTAATAACCGGGTAAATATTTAAATTTGGAATTTCAGAAAGCTGTAAAAGTAATTGAGATCCTAATATTGAAGTTAATTGAAATTGCTTAACAGCTTTCAAATCCAAATCAACCCATAGTGGTTTTTGGCACTTGTAGAGCCAAAAACATTATTGTCTGATATACACAGCGCAATAGTACAGCTTTAAATTAGTAACCATCATTGCCATCTTTTTTAGATTTTTGTAAATGATCCTTATTAATTCTTGATCTCTTATTGTTCCAAATAAAGGAAGAAATAAGAGAGTAGGCTTTATAAAAAAGTTAAAAAGATTGGTATATTTTGGAAAACATAGAATAAATCTATGTAGATTCATCAATTTCACAGCATGGATACAACCTATTAAAGAGAGAGTTAGTGGATCCCGTCTAGAAAATAGTTGTTTCATAGTCCATTAAAGGAACGATATTTGCGTTATTAAGATCTTTATATTTTTTAGTAATTATAATACATAAATATTTAAAAGTATTAACAATTCTAAAAGGATTATCATTATATACACCAACAGGGGCATTTGTTAGAAACAATTCACGTTCATTCAAGTTAAGTTTATATCCTGAAATTTTGCCAAAATCTTTAAGTATTTCCAAAAGATTAGGAATTGACTCGTGAAGATTCGAAATAAAAACCAAAAAATCATCCGCATAGAGAGAAATCTTATGTATGGTTCCATTCATAGAGATACCATGAATATTTTTAGCTTCACGTAATATTATGGCCAAAGGCACCAATACAAGATTAATTAATAAAGGGCTTAACGGACATTCCTGTCTAGTACCACGAGAAAGTGAAAAAAGATCTGCAATTACTAGTAATGACTATGGCAATAGGATTCTTATAAATCAGCTGAATCCACCTATTGGAATTATTGCTAAAACCTAGTTTATCTAATACTTTAAACGAATATGGCCACTCAACTTTATCAAATGCCTTTTCTGCATCCAGAGAGATAACACATTGAGGTTGCTTAGATATTGGTGAATATATAATGTTTAACAATCTTCTAACATTAGAGAAACAATAAATGTCTTTAATAAACCCGTTTGATCCATAGAGATGACTTTAGTGAAATATTTACCAATCGGTTAGCCATTATCATAGAGAGAAATTTTTGCATCCACATTTAATAGTTAAATAGGTTTATATGATGAACATTCAACAGGATCATAATCTTCTTTAAGATAATAGATGCTTCATAAAAATAAGGTAATTTACCTTCCTCAAAGGATTCATGAAATATTTCCAAAAGATACGGACAAAGTAATCTTACAATGTTTTTTGTAAAATCCCACCGAATAGCCATCAAGTCCAGGAGGTTTACATGATTGTATTAATAAAATAGCTTTATGAATTTCATGCTCGGTAATTGGAGCATCAAGCATCTGTTGATCTTCAACAAAAATGTGGGGAAATTTAATCTTATGTAAAAAACATTCATTTTGGAGGAATCTACGGGAAATTGAGATCTATAAAAATCAGAATAAAAATCTTGAATAGTATTATTAATATCCTCATGGTTACTTGCTATATCTCCATTATTTTTACGACTTAAAAATGTATCTTTTAACTCTAGCTGCTCTTAATTGAGAAGCTAAGAGTTTATTATTTTTATCCTCAAAAAATAAAATTCACTTTTCAATTTAAGCAAATATCCTTCAATAGTGTATGTTATTAATAAATTACACTGTTATTGTAATTCTACTTTGTTTTTAAATGAAATAGCATTTGGAGAGATTGCATTGATGTTATCCAATTCTGTAACTTTTATAGAGATTTGATTTAATTCCATTCTTGTTTGTTTCTTCAGTTTAGCTATATACGAAATAAGTTGACCACGTAAATAAGCATTTAATGTATCCCAAATTACTAATTTTGAGACGTTTTCTGTATAATTAAAGAACAAATACTCTTTTATCTGAATTTCGATAAACTCAACAAATTCTGAACTTTGTAACAAGTGTTCTGGAAAACACCAAAATGGTCTGGTAGAAGCGACATCTTTCAGTTCAAATATTAAGTTTAAAGGAGCATGATCAGAGATAGCAATTGCATCATACTCACATTTCTGAACATTAAAGGAAAGTCGAGGGTCAACTATAAATACCTGATTCTCGAATATTTATTATGAACATATGAGAAAAAAGAGTATTCTCTATCACTAGGGTGCATTTGTCTCCAGATTTCATTTAAACCATAATCAATTTAAAAAGTATTAATAAGTGATGCGGAACGATTAGGGAGTTGATGTTTGGATGATCACTTATCCATTAAAGGATGTAAACAAGTATTAAAGTCACCACCCATTAATAACATATATTCATTTAAATCTGGTAATAGAGCAAATATAGCTTTAAAAAAGGAGGGATCATCAATATTTGGTCCATAAATATTAACCAAAACCCTTTTCCTATTATAGATTATTCCTTTAACAATAAAAAATCTGCCATTAATATCGGCTATAACATCCTCCTGATTAAAAGGGATAATGGAATCAATAAAAATAGAGACCCCTCTAGTCCTACTCTGGGAGTTTGCATTAAACTGAGGATCCTTTCAAAATTTAAAAAAAAAGATTTTTATCACATAACCTGATGCTTGTGATCTGATCGCAAGTGAGGGAATTTATTGAATGCCTATGAGATAGCCCATTAGATCAGCTTGTGCTTGCGACTACACGGGGGTATGCTATCTTAAATTGGGTGTTATGTAATAACCCACATGTTATCAGGGAGCTTTAGGAGGCAAAAATCATGATATGATTGAATTCATACTTCAAATTGAGAGAGAGAAGGATAAGTCGTATGAATCAGTATAGCAGAGCTAATTATAGAGGCATGAGAGAGAAGCTTGCCCAGGTGGATTAGAGACAGTTACTAGTGCGGATTACGGCAGAGCAGAGAGGGTTGAAAGTTCTGAGAATAGTTCACAAGGCGCAGAAGAGATATGGTCCACATGGGAAGAAATTCTCAAATGGCAGGGGTAGGCAACCGTGGCTGACAAAGGAAGTTAAGGACTGCATAACATAAAAATAAACGGCATATAAGGTAGTAAAAATGAGTGGGAAGCTGGATGAATGTAAAACAACAAAAGGCAACGAAAAAAGCTATCAGAATAAAAAAGATGAATTATGAAGCCAGACAAGCCAATAATACACCGCACGATAATTAACGTATTTTTCAGTTATATAGAGGAAAAGGAGGTAAAATTGACAATGGGTCACTGCAAAATGATGGTGAAATAGTAAAGTGGGACAAAAGAATTGGCAGACAAACCTAATGGGTACTCGGCATATGTTTTCACTGTGGAACAGGCTAGGAGTGTGCAGTTGTCCGTGAGTGACCGGCAAGACCATTATCTAAATGGGAAGAATGTCTAAACATCAGATGTACAGAGGACATAGGAGTCCTCGTACAAGACTAGCAGAAGGTTAATTTACAGGTCGAGTCAGTGGTAAAGAAGGCAAATATAATGTTGGCATTTATTTCAAGAGGAATCGAATGTAAAATTAAAAAAAAAAATTCTGAGCCTTTATAAGACACTCGTCAGGCCGCACTTGAAGAATTGTCATCCGTTTTAGGTCGGATATTTCAAAAAGGAAGTGTTGTCATTGGAGAGAATCCAGGAGTAAATGATATTGATTGCTTTGCGGATAATACAAAGGTAGGTGGAGGTGTCGGTAGTGTTGAGGAAGCAGGGCGATTGCAGGAGGACACAGACAAATAGGAAGAATAGGCAGAAATGTTAAAGATGAAATACAGAGTTGAGAAATGTATGGAAATGCCTTTTGGTAAAAGGAACAATGAAGCGCACCATTATTTAATTGGGAAGAAGGTCTAAACATCAGAGATTCAGAGGGACTTATGAGTCCTCGTGCAAGACTAAAAGAAGGTTAATTTGCAGGTTAAGTCTGTGGTAAAGAAGGCAAATGCAATGATGACATGAATTTGAAGGGGACTCGAATGTAAAACAAACAAAAAATAATAATGTTAAGCCTTTATTAGACATTCGTTAGACCGCACTTAAAGAATTGTCAACAGTTTTGTGTCTCTTATTTCAGAAAGGAAGTGTTGTCATTGGAGAGACTCCAGAGAAGGTCCACGAAGATGATTGCGGGAACAAAGGGGTTAATACATGAGGAACAGTTTGACAACTTTAGGCAAAAGTGGAATTTAAAAGAACGCGCGGGGATCTCCTTAAAACATACCGCAAGATGAAAGGACAAGAATGGGTGGATGAGGAGAGGATAGTTTCTGTGGGGGGAGAATCAAGAACTAGCGAGCACAAGCCTCAAAAGTAAGGGGGAGCTGTGGTAAGGAGGGACATCTTAGCGAGTGGTGGTTCCGTAAACTGCTCTGACACAGACTGCGGTGGCGGCCAATTCCGTGCGTACATTTAAAGTCGGAAGGTGGTCGTTTTCCGGTCGGTCAGGGCATCAAAGGATATGGTGAGAAGGCAAGTGCATGGGGTTGAGTGGGATTCAGGATCAGCCATGATGGAATGTCGGAACGGACTCAGTGGGCTGAATGGACTATTGTTGCCCCGATATCTTGTGGTCTCATGGAGGACTCACAACAAATATCGGCTCCACTTTGGATCCCAGGTGTGAGATTTCCTTTGCTGGATTTGGGTGTTCCAGTTTGAAAGGTCTGGTTTTAGTTTTGTCAAATCTCTGGATATTCGGCGACAGGAATGTCTGTTTATAAAACTCACAGAGGCGTCTGGGTGCCAGCCCGAGACCCAAAATGTACCAAATGTTGTGACAAATGAATTTGAATTTCCTGTCCTCAAAAACAGCAACATAAACCTGTCTCCCAGTTTCTGAAAGTCTAGAAACATGCCTCTAAACACAGTTATTCAGACTCTCGCAACAAAATGAATTATTTGAGATTTCAAGTCTATCGCTTACCTTGCAAATGTGCGGGCACTTCAGATAAACCCCGCTCGGTGTCCATGTAGGCGAATTGGCCGTCACCTGTTCAAACAGATTAAGCTGCATGAAGTCTGTTCTGTGTAATACTGTAAATCATCAATATTTACATCGGTAACACACAGTATATTGTTCGCCGTACCACGTTCCCGTATTTCCTTCAATATTCTGCTCAGCTTCGGTAAATGGTGGTGCAGTTTCACAAAGGATACCCACATCACCCTCCGGGCCTCGGAGCCCTTCTCCATCACCAGATCCAGGAGGAGTTTGGCAGCACCCGCTCGGTTTCCCTTCTCCACGAGCTCAGTCACTCTCTGAAATGAACAATGGGGAATAAATTGAGGAGCGGAGGGTTGGGTACAAATCTACCCTGAAAGCGGACTGACCCAGAACCTTCTGCTCCACACAGATCAGTAACAGTTATTGAAGTGTTCAAAGCGGGAGAAACAATTTAAAATATCTTTTGACGAAGGGTCTTGGCCACGGATGCTGCCCGACCTGCTGAGTTCCTCCAGTGCGTTGTGCGTGTTGAAAGCATGTAAAAGATGCGAGTGGGTCATTCCGCACATTCTGTGCCACAGATTGCGGGGTAATTATCCATTTGGCATTTTTTTTTTTTTTAAAATCGGGGTAGACATAGTGTGAGTGAGCCAGAGATAGAGTGGGGAGTTGAAGCTTCGCGTTCGAGAGGGTTCAGTGAGGCTTTAGGTAGATTTTGAGTTATATTTTACCTCTCGGCTTCACCGTTCGAACAGTGGGAATGCCAGGAAGGATAAGGGAATGCTCTTCTTACAGGGCTTGGCAAGACAAGAAGACCTCCGGTGACTGCAAGATGGGCATAGAACTGCAACTGTTTAAGGAACTGGATGAACCAGGAATCACTCAGCAGGCTGTGAGCTTAACTGACGGGCTATACAGGGAGGGAGGTATACCCAAGGCACAGGACACAGGTAACTGGAGGGGGAAATCAGAATTTCTCACTGCAGGGAAATCCTCTATAACAGATATACAGCTCTCTGTTTCGGGGTTTGACCTAGAAGAGGAAAGCCGTTCGATTATGCTTCTGGCACTGCGTTTGGTTTTTTGACTCAGAAAGGGTGAGAAGGGTGAACTTCACTAACAGGGGAATTCAGTGGTTAGGAAAACGGACTAGAAAGTCTGTTGACAAAAAGAATTCTGGATGGTGTGCTGTCAAGGTCAGGGATATCTCGCAAGAGTCTGAAACTTTATTAAGATCACGGTGAGTAGTCAGATGACGTGGTTCATATTGGTACCAATGAGAAGAGTAGTAAGTGTGATGAAGTCCTGCAAAGCGAGTTCATGGAGTTAGATGATAAGTCAAAAGACAGGAACCCCAGGGTAGTGTTCTCAGGATTGTGACCCGTACCACGTTCTAGTGAGGCCGGAAGTAGGATGATAATACAGTCTAACGTGTGGCTGATGAGATGGTGCCTGACCGAGGGCTTCAGATGTTGAGATGATTGGGCTCTCTTCCAAGGAAGTTGGGACTTCGACAGATGTCATGGTTTGCACTCAAATTGGAGGGGGGCTGAGACCCTTAAGTGAAGGATTGTTAGCTCTGCATGGGGAAAGGAGATATGTTCAACTTGAGTTGCAGGGGGATGAAGAACCAGAGCGACTAATGGAGCGGTTGTGTGGTAAATCAGTAAGCTAAAGGATGAACATCGTGAAGCTATTTTTTTCCAAAATCTGTATTATGTCAATGCAAGGAGTATTGTCGGAAAGGCAACTGAGCTTTACGCATGGAGCAGCACGTTGAATTATAAGATTGTGACCATTGATACGATTTGGAAGGAATAGGTGAAGGACTTGCTGTTCAACATTCCAGGGTTTGGTAGCGTTAGACACGATCCGATAAAGAGGGGTGTATTACAGTGGCATTACGGAAAATATCACTGCATTGCTCAGACAGGACGTACTGTAGAGCTCAGCTAATGAGTCTATATGGGTGAAACTGAGCAATAAAAAAGGAATGACCACGTTAATTGGATGACATTTTGGACCATGCAAAAGGCAAAGGGACTTAGAGGATCAAATTTGTAGACAGATCACAGACCGTTGCAACAGGCACCATGCTCTGATGGTAACTAATTTTAACTGTCGATTTATTGACTGGGATATCCATACTTGAAAGAGCCGGATGGGGTAGTTTAGCTCAAATATGTCCAGGAAAGTTTCCGTAATCGATATATATTGAAGCCATGACTGTACACAACACATACTGGAATTGTATCAGGGTACATCACACGTCATGAGGCAGAGGTGTGTGCAGGGATCTGGTATCATAATGACATTAGTTTGAAGAACATTATGGACAATCTCTGGTCCTCAGGTTAACAATCAAAATTCCAGAAAAGTCAATTTTAATGGTATCAGAAAGGCTATGACGAAAGTGGATTGCGACTGGTTGTTTTTTGGCACAGATGTGCTTGGTAAGTGTGAGGCCTCTAAAACTGAAATTTCGAGATTACTAAGTTTAAATGCATGAATGTCCACAAGTACAGATTGGATCTTCCTAAGAGAAAAAAATAAAGCAAGGGTAACATGTTTAGGGAATCTTGGTTTTTGAGAGATATTTAGGCCCTGAGAGTATCGCAAGTACGGGCTCGAAGGATTAAATGAGGTACTTGATGAGTACGATAAGTACAATAGTTAATAAAGGAGTAAGTCAGGAGGGCTAAAGTATGGCACGCATTTGCAGTAGCAGACAAGGAAAAGGAGAACCCCAAACTCTTCAGCAAATATATTCAGAACAAAAGTGTACCAACCCACAAAATCTGGCCTCTTGAAGTTCAGAGTGGGCCTTTATCCATGAAGCTGAAAAAGGTGGGGGGAATTTTAAATCTTTTTCTGCATTTATATTCACTCAGGAGGCATACCGAGTTTTCGGAGTGAGGCAAAACATCAGTGAGATCATGGACTCTATTCAGATTATAGAGCAGGAGATATTTACTGTCTTGAAGCAGATTAAGGTGGATACATCTCTAGGGCTTTCCTTCTTACCTCGTTTGAGGCTCGTTCAGAGACTGCAAGCGCTGCGCAGAGGTATTTAAAACGTCGGATGTGGAAGTATTGGAGGGTATGTAATGTTGTTCTGCTGTTTGAAAGGCTGTAGGATAAAGGCAATACCAGTGATGGTAAAGTTATTGGCAGGTATTCTGAAGGTCTGGATATGAGGATTTGGATGGAGAAGGTTTGATTAGATCTGATTTGTGTCTGGTAGATCCCGTCTAACCACTCTTATAGTTTCTTGAGGAAGTTACCAGGCAATCAATGAGAACAAGTCAGTGGATGTTCTCTACAGGGACTTCAGCAAGTCGCTTGGCATTCATGACATAATAGCAAGTTAGTTTAGATATTGGATTCGCGAGAAAAGCTAAGAGTGGCAGTAGAGGCATGCTTCTCTGTCTGGAGATCTACAACTAGTGGTGTGCGGCAGGGATCTGTACTGGTTCTGATGTTGTCTGTCATATATATCAACGCTCTGGATGATAACGTGGTAAACCGGGTTTTAAAATCTGTGAATGACGCCAGGATAGTGTCAGCGAGAAAGATTATCAGACCTTGCAGCAGGACATGGAAAAGGTGGAATGGAGATTCGAAGGTAGAATTTAATCAAGACCCTTGTGAGGTGTTGTACTTTATGAGGACACACAACGATAGCAGTAAGACATTGCGTGTTAGGGTATTGAGCAGCAAGGTAGAAATAAAGTATTAGGAAATGAAGATCCAAACATTTCTTGAAATTGTTGACGATGAAAGTTGACGATGGAAATCTTTGAGGACATGGGCCTTCATAAATCAAACTATTGAATACAGGTCAGAATATTATGTCGAAATTGATGTGCAGAGGCTAATTTTAAGCAATGTGTGCACCTATCTCTCGGATGATTATCAATAAGATTGACCAATTTTAGAAAAAAAAATTACAGTTTATTATCAGGACTTGAGGAACTGACATATAGGGTAATTGTGAATAGACCGGGACATTATTCCATAGATTATAGGAGGACCAGGAGAGATCTGACAGAGAAATATAACTTAATAAAATGTATAGACAGAACAAATGCTGAGGTTAGGTGGGACTGGAATTAGAGTTCATGAGCTAACGTTGACAGATGAAAGGCAATAGGAGGGGGATCTTGTCCACTCAGAGGTTGCTGAGAGCGTGGGACATGCTGTCATCGGAATTAGTCGTTATACATTCGATCTGAACATTTAAGATCAATGTGGATAAGTTCTTTCAATGGGGGAGTTATGGAGTTCTCCAGTCCGGGTGCAGATCAAGAGGACTAAGCAGGTAATATGTCGCTGGACAGTTCGGAGAACATGCTGCTGTACTGTAGAGATCTATGACTGTGGGTAGGTAAAACTATGGCAGTGTCACGTTTATTTTCTCTGCGGTAATCGCTGGTGAACACCAATGGGTTCGTACTTCACTGCCAGGCTCCACTAACTTTCCAGTGCCAGCCTACAGCTGGGAGTTGTCAGAGAGAAGCAAACAGCAAATTCAGGACGACGGAGCATGTGTGAGAGATCAAAGCCAAATAATGTAAGAATGAAGTTTGGAATGAAACTGTCAGGTGCCTCATGTGGAATTTAGACTTTGGTATGGTGTGTGGCTCTTCACGAACACTTAACCTGGATAGCAATAGACGATGCACTCCAGTAGCACAAGGACCACTAGAAAGCTGGTTATTTGTAGGTTAATATATTAGCTGTAGATGCTTGGAATATTTTCAGTGAACTAATTTTGCACTTCGCAGTTTTGCTGTGGTAACTACAAACTCAAAGTGGAATAGACACAATTATCAGAAAGTAACAGAACTATGAGGCATGTTGGGATATTGATAGAAAATTCAGCAGTTCAAATGAGAGACCATAGTCAGTGTTGCCTGCTCAATTGAAGATGGCGTGGAAGACAGGCTCGAGAAATGAGCTGAGAACAAAGTCACTATATATTTGATTTGTGGAAACATGTGGGTCATTAGAGGAACACAGATTGATGAATGGCCATTAAGGTCGAACATCGGGAACATGATTTGATGTCAGATGGAGGGGTGTAACGTGTTCTCTGTCCACCTACAATATCCGTCAAGTGTCATATTACTAAAGACACCCGTCAATCATTGTCGCCTGTCTAAAGATGAATGTTCAGACAACTGGAAAGGGCTTGTGTTGGTGAATAAAGGTTCTAGGTTTCCGCAGATGAAAACTCTTTTCGTGATACTGATCACAAGCATTGCAGGATTTCCATTGCCCAGAAGTGCCATTGTGTCGGTTTTGTCGGTCTGTGATTGACTCAGTAGAATCTACAGCCAGACTACGTTGCTACCACTTACGTGATACTCTCGCCCGGTGAAGTGATCCTCGCCCATTAACATGAAGCCGACTCCCTCCACATCCTCCTCAATCGCATGCTCCAGTCCCTCCATGTAGAATCTCGTCAACCGGAGCAGTTTGTGGTCGTCACAATTTGAAAGGAAGGCGGAGATTGCAGCGTTCAGATCTGTAGTTAGTCATAGAAAATACATTTGTAGATATACCATGTGTATGCGGGCACGATGCCAATTTAAACCAATCCCATCTTCAGGAACAAGGAGAATATCCCTCCTTTGCCGTCCTATTGTTGAGTTCACACTGCTGAATATCAGTTTCCAGTCCCTCCCTTGGCAGCTCATTGCAAGCACTATCACTCTCTGTGGAAAACGTATGTCCTAAATCTCGTTTAAAATCTACCCAATAAACTTCAGCCTAATCACTCTGGTATTTGTAGTGAAATTCGTCTGCACCCTCTCCAGACCCTCCACATCATTCTCGTGCCAAGGCACCTCATGCAAGGATTCCTGAGAAAATAAGGAGACATGTGATTCAAATAGAACACAAAAATACAATTGCAGATGCTGTGGATCAAAGAATACGTACACAACGTTGGAAGAACACAGCAGGTCAGGCAGCATCTATGAGAAAAGAAGAGCCAACGTTTCGGGACGAGACCCTTCATCAGGATTGGGGGCAGTAAGAGAGCGCTGAAGCCCAGTAATAGAGATGAGGGAATGGGAAGGGCCAGAGGCGCCAGGTGGAGGACCAGTCACAGGAAGGATAAAGGGAAGAGCGGATAAACATGAAAGAACTGTAGAGGTAAAGGAGCAGAAAGTTGAAATGGGAGAGAGGTAGAGAGGGACCTAGGATAGGGGAAGGGTGAGGGGGAGGGAATTACCGGAAGTTACAGGAGCGGAGGTGCTCCGTCCGTCACAATAGACAGGACCTTCCGGTTGCCACCCACTGCAACTCTGCCTCCCATTCCCATCTAGACATGTCTATACATGACCTCGTCTACTGCCATGATGAGGCCAAACTCAGGATGGAGGAGCAAATAGAACACATGCCTGACCTGCTAATTCAAATAGACATTGCTTTGTGGATCCAGAACTGGCTTTCCCACAGAAGGCAAAGAATGGTTGTGGATGGGTCATATTCTGCATGGAGGTCGGTCACCACGGAATTGGCTCGGTGATCTATTCTGGGACCCCTACTCTTCGTGATGTTTATAAATGACCTGGATGAAGAAGTGTAGGATGATTTAGTAAATTTTCTGATGATACGAAGTTTGGATGTGTTGTGGATAGTGTGGAGTGTTGTCAGAGGTTAAAGCGGGACATTGATAGGATACAAAATCTGTCTGAGAAGTGGCAGATGGAGTTCAACCCAGATTAGGTATGATGTGGTTCATTTTGGTAGGTCAAATATGATGGCAGAATATAATATTCATGGTAAGACTCTTGGAAGTGTGGGGTCAGAGTCCATAAGATAATCAAAGCTGCTGCACATGTTGATCTGTTTTTAAGTATACGGTGCCTTAGCCTTCATCAGTCATGGGTTGAGTTTAGAAGCCGATAGGTAATATTGCAGATATATAGGACCCCGGTTAGACTTTATTTGAAATTCTGAGCTCTGTGCAGGTCGCCTCGTACAGGAAGGATGTTGAAACCCTAGAAAGGGTGCAGAGGAGATTTACAAGGATGTTGCCTGGATTGGAAAGCATCAGTTGTGAGAATAGTTTCGTGTGAACTCGGCCTCTTCTCCATAGAGTGACAGTGGATGTGTGGTGACCTGACAGCGGTATTCAATGTGATAAGAGGCATTCATCATGTGGATAGTCAGAGGCTTTTTGCCTGGGCTGAAATGGCTAGCGTGAGAGGGCACAGTTTTACGGTGCTTGGAAGCAGGTACAGAGGAGATGTCATGGGTAAATTTATTACACAGATAGTGTTGAGGGCGTGGAATGGGCTGCCTGCGACGATAGTGGAGGTGGATACGACAGGGTCTTTTAAGGGAGTCCTTTTAAGACAGTTACGTGGAGTTCACAAAAATAGAGGGCTATGTGTAACCCTAGGTACGTTCTCAGGTAGGGACGTGTTCGACACAGATTTGTGGTCAGAAATTCTGTAGGTTTCTCTGTTTCATTATAGACCCGATGTTTTGACATTCCTTTAAGTTTACACTTTCATTTTCTAGCTGAACCAGTCATGATGTAACACACCCTGCTCTACAGTCTATTATGCTCTGAGGAGCTGGTAAATGAACACAGGCAATAGACCCTCATCACATTTCTACTGTCTCCTCTGCTCCGATGAGCTGGTACATGAACTCAGGCAATTCCTTGATGCTGCACGGAAGAGCAGGAAGCTGAATTGAATGGCTGCGGTAATACGGGACTCTATAGTCAGGACAGACAGACGATTCTGAGGACACAAAAAAAGGAGACGCCGTTGGCACTTTGCCTCCCAGGTGCCACGGTGCGAGATGTTTCTGGACGCGACAATAAAATCCTGAAAAGTGAATGTGAGCAGTCAGGCGTCGTGGTAAACTTTGGGACCACCGACATTGGAAGAGAGAAGGGAAGATGTCTGGAAAACAGAAAACAGGGAGTTGGGAAGAAAGCTGAGAAGCTGGACCTCAAAGGTGGTAATCTCGCGATTGTTGCCTGTTCCACGTGACAGAGAGGATCGGAATAGAATGAGGTGGCCGATAAAAGCATGGATAAATAATTGTATCAGGAGAAAGGGTTTCAGAGTTCTGGATAATCGGGACCATCTCTGGGGTTGGTCTGACAAGTACAAAATGGATCGGTTGCACTTGAATCCTGGGGGACCAATATTCTTGTGGATGGGTTTACCGGAGATGTTTGGGTTTTTTTAAACTAATATAGCAGGTGGATGGGAGCCAGTATTATGGAGATGAGGATAAACCAGGAGTTTTACAAGTAGATGTTGGGGTAATATATTTAAAAGGAAGGAAAAGCCAATGACTAAGGTCAAATGCAGAAAGAGCAAAGAGCAACATTGTACCACAGAGGAAAAATCCAAAAGGGCGCTTATGCAGGACTGAAAGTGTTGTATTTAAATGTGCTTAACAGTTGGAATAATGTGGATAAACTCTCGGTACAATGAGAGATTGGTCGTTCTGACATTGTGGGCATGACGGAGTAATGGCTGAAAGAAGGCCATAGCTGGGAGCAGAACATCAAAGGATATACTTTGTATCGAACGGACAGGCACGACGACATAGTCCGTGGTGTAGATCTATTGGTTTGAGATGGAATTGCATCTTTAGAAAGAGGTGACAGAGTCAGAGAATGTTGAATCTTTGTGGGTGGGGATAAGAAATTACAAGGGTAAAAAAAAATCAACATAGTCTTCAAAATGCTAGCCGGAAGAGGCGTTGATATTGTAAAGAGCTGGAAAACACATGTAATAAAGGAAATGAAACATTTCAAATGGCGGACTACCATATACAAGGGAAATAGGAAACTCAAGCATACTTTAGAGTATCTGATCGCAAGAGAGGGAATTTATTGAACGCCCGTGAGATAGCACTTTAGAGCAGCTTCTGTTTGTGACCACACGTTAAAGGCTATCCTAAATTACGTGTTATGTAATAACCCAGATGTTATTAGGGAGCTTAACATTACGGAAGCTTTAGGAGGCAGTAATCATAATATGAGTGAATTCATAGAGCAATTTGAGAGAGAGAGAGGCACAAGCCGCATTTATCAGTATTGCAGAGCTAATTAGAGAGGTATGAGAGAGAAGCTTGCCCAGATGGATTAGAGAAGGATACCAGTGGGGATTATGGCAGAGCAGAGAGGGCTGAAAGTTCTGAGAATAGTTCACTAGGTACAGGAGAGATATGGTCGACATGGAAAAAAATTCTCAAATGGCAGGGGTAGGCAACCGTGGCTGGCAAAGGAAGTTAAGGACTGCATAAAATAAAAAGGAAGGGCATATAAGGTAGCAAAAATGAATGGGAAGCTGGATGAATGGAAACCTTTAAAAACAGCAAAAGGCAACGAAAAAAGCTATCAGAATAAAAAAGATGAATTATGACGTCAGACAAGCCAATAATACAGAGCACGATAATTAACGTATTTTTCAGTTATATAGAGTAAAAGGAGGTAAAATTGACAATGGGTCATTGAAAAATGATGGTGAAATAGTAAAGAGGGACAGAAAAATGGCAGACGAACCTAATGGGTACTCGGCATTTGTTTTCACTGTGGAACACGCTAGGAGTGTGCAGTGGTCCGTGAGTGACCGGCAGGACTATTATCTAAATGGGAAGAAGTTCTAAACATCAGAGGTACAGAAGTCATAGGAGCCTCGTGAAAGGCTACCAGAAGGTTAATTTACGGGTCGAGTCAGTGGTAAAGAAGGCAAATGCAATGTTGGCATTTATTTCAAGGGGACTCGAAAGAATAATTTTAAAAAATGTTGAGCCTTTACCGCACTTTATCGTCAGGCCGCACTTGAAGAACTGTCAACCGTTTTAGGTCCTATATTTCAAAATGTAAGTGTTGGCATTGGAGGCAGTCCAGGAGCAGTTTCACGAAGGTGATGGCAAGATCGAAGGGGTTACCATATGAGGAGCATTTTTGCAACTTTGGGCAAAAACGGAATTTAAAATAATGCGCGGGGATCTCCTTGAAACCTAACGCAAGATGAAGGGACAAGAATGGGTAAATGAGAGGATATTTTCTATGATGGGAATATGCAGATCTGTGGGGCACAACCTCAAATTGAGGGAGAGAACCTTTAGAACAGAAGTAAGGAGGGATTTTTTTTTTTTTTTACGAATAGTGATTCTATAAAATGCTCTGCCACAGACTGCGGTGGAGGCCAATTCCGTGAATATGTTTAAAGGGGGAAGGTGGTCATTTTCTGATCAGTCAGGGCATCAAAGGATATGCTGAGAAGGCAAGCGCATGGGGTTGAGTGGGATCCAGGATCAACCATGATGGAATGGCGGAACACACACAGTGGGCTGAATGGCCTAATGTTGCCCCGCTGTCTTCTGGTTTTATTGAGGAATCACAACCCATATCCGCTCCACTTTGGATCCCAGGTGTGAGATTTCCTTTGCTGGATTTGGATTTTCCAGTTGGAAAGATCTGGCTATATTTGGTCAAATCTCCGCATACTCGGCGACAGGAATGTCTGTTTATAAAACTCAGAGGCGTCTGGGTGCCAGCCCGAGACCCAAAATGTACCGAGTGTTGTGACAAATGAATTTGAATTTCCTGTCCTCAGCCACAGCAAAAAAAAACCTGTCTCCCAGTTTCTGCCAGTTTAGAAACATGCCTCTAAACAGAGGTATTCAGGCTCTCACCACAAAATGAATTATTTGAGATTTCAAGTCTATCGCTTACCTTGCAAATGTGCGGGCACTTGAGATAAACCCCGCTCGGTGTCCATGTAGGCGAATTGGCCGTCACCTGTTCAAACAGATTAAACTGCATGAAGTCTGCTCTGTGTAATACTGTAAATTCATCAGCATTTACATCGGTAACACACGGTATATTGTTCACCGTACCACTTTTCCGGATTTCATTCAATATTCTGCTCAGCTTCGGTGAATGGTGGTGTAGTTTCACAAAGGATCCCCACATCGCTCTCAGGGCCTCGGGACCCTTCTCGATCACCAGATCCAGGAGCAGTTTGGAAGCGCCTGCTCTGTTTCCCTTCTCCACGAGCTCAGTCACTCTCTGTAATGAACAATGGGGAAAATATTGAGGAGTGGAGGGACGAGTACAAATCCCCCCTGAACATGGACTGACCCGGTACATTCTTCTTGCCACAGATCTCTAGGAGCCATTGACGACTTTCGTCACGGGAGAAAGGTTTTAATAGAAGCGAGTGGGGTCAGTCGGCAGTTTCTGCACGCCACGGTTTGCGGGGTAATTACCGAATCGGCATGGTTTAGGTGGAGCAGAAATAGTGTGAATGAGCCAGAGATAGATTGGTTAGATTCGAATTTGTGTCAAAGATGGCTCAGTGAGGAGAGGCGGAAGCTTTAGGTAGATTTTGAGTAATATCCTACTTCTTTTTTGATTGGAATAGTAGGAATGCCCGGTAGGTTCGTGGGAAGCTTTTTCTACAGGTTTCAGCAAGACGGAGACCTCCAGTGTCGCTGACAACTGCACATTCAGGAGCTGCATCCAGCTGCGGCCTCTTACAGACTGTGCTCAGTAATTGGAGCTGGAGCTGGATGAACCAAGGATCATTCAGGGGGCTGAGAGTTTGCCTGACAGGCCACACAGGGAGACAGATATACCCAAGGCGCTGGACACAGGTAACTGGGTCATCATCGGGGGGTGGGGGGAGATAGGCAGCCACCGCTGGAATCTCCTCTGTAACAGAAGTATGGCTTTATGTTTCAGGGTATGACCTAGCAGAGGAAAGCCATGGCGATTATGCCTCTGGCACTGAGTTTGCCTTTGTAACTCAAAAATGATGAGAAGTGGTGATCTGCACTGACAGCGGAAATTCAATGGTCAGGAGAACAGACCGTAGATTCTATTTACGAGAAGAAGATTTTTGGGTGGTGTGTTGCCAAGGTCTGTGATATCTCGAATCGACTCTGAAACTTTCTTAAGGGCAGAATGAGCTGAGAGAGGTCGTGGTCCACATTGGTACCAATGACAGGAGTAGCAAGTGTGAAGATTTCCTGCAAAGTGATTTCATGGAGATTGAGCTAAGCTAAAGTACAAGACCTCCGGGGCTGTGCTCTCAGTATTGCGACCACATAACGTGAGAATGAGAACTGAAATAGCACGATAATACAGTCTAACGTGTGGCTTGTGAGATGGTGCACTATGGAGGGCTATAGACAGGAGTCCTATCCAAATGAAGTATTTGATGAGTACAAGAAATGTAAGATTTAGTAAAGGAGGAAATCAGGAGGGCTAAATTTAGGAATCAGTTTGCACTAACAGAGAAGGGGAAAGTGAATTCCTAACTCTTCATCAAATATATTTAGAACGGAAGTATACCAACGGACAAAATTTGTCGTCTGGAAGTTCAGACTGGGCCTTTATGTTTGAAGATGAAAATGGTGGGGAGATTTAAATAGATTGTTTTTACATTTATATTTACTCTGGAGATACACGGTGTCTTTAAAGTGAGGCAAAATAGCACTGAAATCATGTACTCTATACAGATTATAGAAGGAGGAAATATTTACTGTCTTGAAGCAGATCAGGGTAGATAAATCCCTAGGGCTTTCCTTCGTACCTCCTTTGAGGCTATTTCAGAGATTGAAGGTGCTCCAGCAAATGTATTTAAAGTATCAGATGTGGATGTATTGGAGGGTAGGTAATGTTCTGCTGTTTGAGAGACTGTAAGAATAATCCAGGAAATTACAGGCTGGTGTGCCTGACACCAGTGATGGTAAAGTTATTGGCAGGTATTCCAAAGGAGTTAATATGAGTATTTGGATGGACAGGGATTGAGTTAGGGTAGTCAACACTGTCTTGTGCCTGGGAGATCCCGTCTACCCAATCGTATTGCTTCTCGAGGAAGTTACCAAGCAAATAATGAAAACATGTCAGTGTATAATATCTACATGGACATGGTCATTGAGAAGGTTCCTCATGAAAGTTTGGTCAATAAGATTAAATTACTCGGCATTCATGATATGGTAGTAAGTTAGTTTAGATATTAGATTCGCGAGAGAGGCTAAGAGTGGCAGTAGACGTTTGCTTCTCTGACTGGAGGTATATGACTTGTGGTGTGCGGCAGGGATCTGTACTGGGCCTGGTGTTGTATGTCATATATATCAACGCTCTGGATTATACTGTGTTAAACTGGGTTTGCAAATCTGTGAATTACACCAAGGTAGTAACAGCGAGGAAGGTTATCAGAGCTTGCAGCGGGACATCGAACAGTTAGAAAAAGGTGGAATGGAGATTGGAAGATAGCCTTTAAAGAAGACACTTGTGAGGTGTTGTACTTTGAGGGCGAACCACGATAAAACTAAAATATTAAGTGGTAGGACATTGAGTAGTGCGGTAAAACTAAGGTATCAGGGAATAGAGACACAAAGTTTCTTGAAAGTGTTGTCGAAGGTTGATGGCGTTATAAAGATTTCAGGACATGGGCCCTCACAAATCAAAATGTTTAATACAGGGTATAATGTCACATTCGATATGACAGAGGCCTAATTTGGCTCAATATCGGAATTAGTCTATGTACATTTGATTTTAACTTCTAAGATCAATTTCAAGAAGTTTATTCAATGGGGGAGCTACAGACTTCTCCAGTCCTGGGATCAGATCAACGGAACTAAGCAGATAATACGTCGGTGTAAACTGGATGGGCAGAACAGACGGTTGCTGGATGACTATGGCTAGATCAAACTCTGGTAGGGTCACTGTTCATTTTCCCCGGGGTAATTCACGGTGAATTACGGCTGGTTCACACTTCACTACCCGGCTCCATGAGGAGTCCAGTGTTAGCCTACAGCTGGGAATTGGCGGTGAGCAGCCGCCAGTAATTTCAGGACTATTGTGCATGTGTGACAGACCAAAGCCAACTGTTGGTAATATTAAGAAAGAAGTTCGGACTGAAATTGTCAGCTGCCTCACATGGAATGTAATGTTTTGTAAGGTGTGTGGATCCTCACTAAAATACAGTCTGGATGGCAATAGGTTAATGCACGTCAGTAGCACTAGGAGCATTGAAAAGATGCTTCTTTGTAATTTAATATGTTAGCTGTAGATGCTTGGAATGTTTTCAGTGATACGAACGTTGCATTTCCCGGGTTAACAGCATATGCTGTGGAAATTACAAACTCAAATTGGAACCGTCATAAGGAACAGAAGGTAATATAACCATAAGACATGTTGGGATATTGATCGAAAAATGGTCAGCAGTTCAAATGAGAGATGATAGTCAGTGTTGCCTGAGTTGAAAATGGGGTTGAGGGTAGACTCGAGAAATGAGCTGAGAAATAAGTCAATATATATTTGATTTGTGGAAACACTTGGGTTATCAGGAGATCACAGTTTGGTGAATGGCCATTAAGGACGAGCATTCGGAACATGATCTGATGTCAGATGGAGTGGTGTAAAATGGTTCTCTGTCCGTCAAGTGTCATATTTCTAAAGTGACCTGGCAGTCATTGCCTGTATCCGAACCTGTCTAAAAATGAACGTGTTCAGAAAACTGGAAAGAGGATTGTACCAGTGAATAAATGTTCTGGGTTTCCTCAGATGAAAACACTTTTCGTGATGTTGACCACAAGCATTGCAGGATTTTCACTGCCCAGAGGTGCCGTTGCGGCTGTTCTGTCCATCTGTCACAGAGTCAGAAGAATCTACACTCAGGCCATGTCCCTACCACTTACGTGATACTCTCGCTCATTGAAATGATGATCATATGTTAACATGAAGCCGACTCCCTCCACGCCCTGCTCAACCGACTGCTCCAGTCGCTCCATGTAGAATCTCGTCAACTGCAACAGTTGCTGATCCTCACAATTTGACAGGAAGGTGTAGATTGCGGAGTTCAGATCTGTAGTTGGTCATAAAACATAAAATAGTAGAGTGTATGCGGGCTCGATGCCAATTTCAACCAATCCCATCATCAGGAACATCGTCAATATCTCTGCGTTCCCAACCTACTCATAAGTTCAATATCCTCTCAGATGCTGACGTTTCCAGTCCCTCCCTCGGCAGCACATTCCGGACACTGATCACTCACTGTGGAAAGCATGCGTCTTAAATCCCCGTTAAACCTTACCTTGTAACCTTAATCCTATTCCCTGTGTATTTGCGGTGAAAGCTGCCTGCACCCTCTCCAGACTCTCCACATCATTCGTGTGATGTGTTTACCAGATTTCTGCACAATACTGAAATTGGCTCCTAACCAACGTTCATCCAGTTACAGCCCAACTTTAACAAATACCTCAAATCATTGTCAGCATGCTACCAATTGTGTTGTCACTTTCAGGGAGCTATGCATACCCATCACAAGACCCGTCCGTACACAATCTTATTAACCGTCCCAGCATTCACTGTGCAGATTGCTTGCGAACTTGACCTCCCAAGCTGCAACTTCTCACATTTCTTGAATTAACTGTTCTTGTTGAATCTTTGTTAATATTTCTAATTAGCTGTTGAACACTTTAACAGTCCAAAATTTACTCAACTCCGCCAACTCTGTAAATCGATTAATCAGTCCACCAATGTGATTTTACAATGTCCATCATGAGTAATTCATAGTTTATTAATTTATTTACATCACGCACGATGCATGGCGAAACTCTGACCCTTGCGGACACTCTACTGGCTACATATCTTCATCCAGAAGAATGTTCCTCCAGACCTGACTCTATTTTATGTGCCCAAGACGACTTTGAAATCAATGTACAAACTCTCTGATGAAGATTCCTCAACCCGAAATATCGACAGTTAATTTCTCTCGATAGATGCTACCTGACCTGATGAGTTCCTCCAGCATTTTGTGCGTTGCCCTCTCTAATTATCATTTTGTTTTGCTTTGATTTTATTCACCAAGGACATTTCATTGCTTCAGTAGGCACCAAACCCCCCCCCCCGATTTCCTGTATAACATTTCTCCTGTTCACCCTCTCTTGCAGGCAGCCCGTTCTCCTACAATATAACGTTCTTTAACTCGGCAACAGAAAACAGACACCGGGAAATTCCCCTCACTTCCATTGTGCAACAACCCTAAAATCCAGGAAGAATTCACCATACCCCTTCCAAAAGAGAAAACAACATCCGTTTCTCTCACTGGCTGTCGGGGGCATTTCCCACGTCAGGGTGTGCAAAATACTGACCTAAATTATGTCTGTTCCCTGACTGTTACATTGCCCGCTGTCCTATTCCTGTCTGAGTGTCACCCACACCCACCTTATTCAAGAGTTCCTCTTCCCTTCATTCAGGCGAAGATTTGCACGGTGAGCGGAGTGAGTAGACCATCGCTGTTGTTAGGTCCCTTCGCTGGACCTGGTGAATTGTTCCATTGCTCAAGGTCGCTTTACCAATAGCAGCAATGACCCAATTTGATAGAACTTTCTCTCTGGCCCTTTATCGCCCAAGTTTATTCCTCTGAACCTGTGATGATTTGACTACAGACGTACCATACGGACAGAGATTTAATGAGAAATAGTCTATTCGGTATACCTGTGTCCATTCTGACTCTGACTGACGTTGGTTGATTGTCGTCTGCTTGTCTACCGTCCGTTTGGAAGGAGGCAGCGCCTGCTGGCAATGATCTAGAATACACAAATAAAACAGAGTGAGTCCATTATTCTGCCCTTCATAATGTAAACCACTGTTGTAAGTACATTGCTCACTTTCCTACACTTCAGAGAGTAAATGGAGATTGGAACAAATACTTCCAACTGAACACAAAGTTTGAAAGTGATAGCAAGAAATATAAGGAAACTGTCTTAAAGGAGCGATACATTGAAGCTGAAGAAGTCAACAGAATTGAAAAAAATAAGCAAGCGTTCTGTTGAAGAAAATTAGAGAAATCCAAGGAACACTTCGTGTGAAATGAGTATAGGAAAAGACAAAGAAGGGAAGGACTTTGCAGAAACAGAGGATATCAAAAAGAGTTGGAAGGAATAGACAGAAGAATTGTAGAAATATCCCAACAGCGAAGACATCTGCAGTGACTCTCTCATCGATCTAGAGCCGGCCATTCTGGAAAGTGAAGTCGAATGGGCGATGGAAAACATTGCCAATAATAAGGCTGTGACAGGATTCCAGTTGAATTGTTTAAAACTCTAAAAGGTGATGCTGTAAACGTGTTGCATGCAATTTTCTGACAGATCTCGGGGGAAAAAAGAAAACAATGACCATTAGTCTGGATTAAGATCCGTTTTTATCCCAATACCCAAGAAGGGAAATGTAAATGATTGTTGACTTTACTGAAAATTTTCACATGCTAAAGGTCATACAAGCAAGAATCCAGCAATATATGAATCGAGAACTGCCAGATGTACAAGTTGGTTTTAGAAGAGCGGGGGCACCAGAGACCAAATTGCTAACCTACGCTGCATAATGGAGAAATCGAGAGAATTCCAGAAAAGCATTTATCTATGTTTCTTTGACTGCTCTGAAGCCTTCAACAGTGTGGACCATAATAAACTATCTGAAATCCTTAAAGAAATGCGGATACCCGGACATGTGCTCTGCCTGATGAGAAACTTGTAAGAAGATTAAGAAGCAACAGTTGGAACTGAACATGGAACAACAAACTGGTTCAAGATTAGGAAAGCAGTGCGACAGGGATGTCACCCTGCTTAATTAATCTACATATATGCTGAACACATCATGAGGAATGTTGGTCTCGCAGACTCAAAGTGTTGGAATCAAAATTGCCGGATGAAAATTTAACAAGCTCAGATACTAAGGTAATGGCTGAAAGCGAGGAGGATCTGAAGAACTTTCTAATGAAAGTGAAAGTGGAAAGCTGGTTTCTTACTCAACATTAAGAATACCAGCCAGCCAATCAGCTCCGTGGTAATGAATGAAAATAAAGTGGAAACAGTAACAGATTTTGACGGTTCATAGTTTTCTATAGATGGTAAATGCAACCTTGAAATTGAATAGCTCTTCCTTCTGGGTAAGGCATCCATGGAAATTTACAGAAAATACTGAGCAGCAGAGACATAACAGTGTCTACGAAGATCTGTATAGTCAAATCTATGTTAAGTGCAGTTGCGATGTATGGCTGTGAGAGCTGGACTATTCATAAGGCTGAATAAAAAAGGACCGACGCCTTTGAACTTGGATACTGGAGGAAAGTGTTAAGAGTTCATTGGACAGAAAAAATATCCAACAATTCAATACTTGAATAAATATGGCCAGCTGATGAGGAGGCTTGAAAAGCTCAAGTAGTTGGCCACATCGTGAGAAGACAGGGTTCCTTGGAGAAGACTCGCATGTTAGGTAAAACAGAAGGTAAAAGGAGAGGATGACAGAGGCGACGATAGATAGATAGATAATATCACTCATACAGTGGCCTTGGGGTATCTCAGAGCGTAAGTTTCTTGCAAGAAGGCTTGGTATGCAGTAACACTGTTATATTTGGCAATCTTCATGGGTTTCCATGTATGTTTGAATGACTATTGAATTTGAACATAAATTAATCAACTATTCTATCATAATCAAGTACAGAATAAATATCAATGTTTACAGACAATTACTTGTAATTGTTGCATTTTGTCCCTCAGATAAATTGATAATGCAGACAGGAAACAACGAGGCTCCAAGCATGTGTCCCCACAACATCTAGTGGGACAGCCTGCTGGCCCAGTTTGGGTCTGTTTAAACCCAGACACCTCAAACAAAAACCAGCCACCGGATGATAGAATAAGATCATTCCTTGCGCTCAAAATCTTTCCAACGACGCACTTGCAGGTCAACACTTTACCGGTGTCTGCTACAAATATACTGGAGTCTATTTCGTCCTGGCTAGCTCAGAGGAGAAAAATCCCCTGCTCTCCCAGTACAATCCGTCGCCCTTACAACTCCGCAAAGTCCTTGGCGAGGAAGAATGGCATTAAAAATAAACGAGCTTATTGGATCTTTCCCATTGAGTCAGAGTAGTAAATACGTGGCGGCGTCTGCGGGAGGGAACACCTTAATGACGAAGCTTATATTCCCATTGGCTGATGTGCTAAATTGGCATTTGCTGTCACCAATGGGCGGCAAGTTTGTTTCACATCACTTCACGGCTGTTATCTAAAGATGCCGGGCGCGCGCAGCGTGATAAATCGTCTCAACGTCAGACCGGAAGCGCGAGGGTGACGAAGCTCCGCGAGACCGTGCACGTGGGCAGTGGGCGGGGCGGTGAGGTGGTGCGCGAGTGAGATGAGGAGACTGCAGAGTCAGTGATAGGGAAGGGGGAGCGCGACCCTCGGTCCCATACCGTGCTGGCCAGCTTTCAGAACGAGTCAAAAGTTCGACACATTTAACGCACAAAGTTGAATGCAAGTCATTACATCAAGCAAACTGCTTGTGTTCAGTTCAACTATATAAATAAAATCATATCTCCCTTCACATACTGGTTTGTTTCAGGTGCCTTATCGTTGAGCGTGGGCGATCATGCACGGTCCCTGACTCTCCGAATTGCAGTTGTTGCCTCCTCTGTTTCTACTATTAAGCTGACATTAATTAAGTTGACAGAGTTTTTCCCGTCAACACAACACCATAGCTGGATCACCCGGCCCCTCGAAACAGCTGCTGCGGATAAAGAGATCACGGCCGAACTGATCAAATTTTCATTGCGTATTTCCCCATGTCCATCCCTGTAACACTTCAAGCCCGCTGTTTTTCAAAAATATCGGTCGTCAACAAAATAAGTCTTTGCTTCAACTGGCCATTGAGGGGAAGAGTTCAAAACATCCTCAACCGACACAGGAACATTAGATGCACTCGTCTGAAATAGGAAATTCTGGAAATGAAACAAATGTTTCTTGTACATCTTTCAAACCCCTGCTTTGAAACTGGTGGCCGTTATTCTTAATCTTTAGCTAATCTGTGTAAAATCTCAACCGTGCAAACAAGAAACAGTAGGAACACAAAAAGCACCACCAGCAGAAATTGCTTAAAAAAACAAATATCTCCTTGATGGCTGATCCAATGCACAGGCAATTGTTTGTTTGGAAATAAATGCCGGGAATATATCTCAGAAGATGTATTATTTTCACCTTAATTCCCCCTTGAATATTCTGAGTGTGTGGATACGGTGTGTCGTTTCTTACAAATAACCCCGCCCACTGCCCCACACGGATTTCTCGTAACCATGGCAACAGACACAATGCCAGAGGAAGTCAGCAGGTCAGACCGCATCTATGGATGGGTATAAACAGTCGACGTTGCAGACCGAGTCCCTTCATCAGGACTGGAATGGGAAGGGGAAGAGGGTAGATGTTTGATTGATATGGAAGGTGCGGGATGTTGTTCTATGGGACTCGGTACTCAGAGTCTGCGTGCAAGCAGCTGCCTGTCCTCAGAACAGGGAGCGGCCGTTCTGCTGAAATCAAATCCAAACCGGTCCGACAAGACACTGTTGTTCAAATGTGAAGAAAGTGTAATATTTCATTTAATCCTTTCTGCTACAGGGAAGAGCGGTAGAACCAATGGCGCGATGTAAAGAACATTACCTGTGGCCTCCAGGGTCGACTATACTTCTGTTTTCCAAGGCTGCTGCCTGGCCTATAGAGTTCCTCCAGCATTTTGTGTGTGTTTCTCGGATTTCCAGCTCTTGCTTGAGAGAGACCGGTGACGGGACACTGCCCCGTGGGATATTTCATATGTTACAACCGGGATGAAAGATTTCTTCTGCTCGCACTCAGTAGTAACCACTCACGTTTCACATAATCCACTTGGACAATAATTGACTCGTTAACATGAACATGTCAGGACTCCCTTCTCCCACTAAATTCAGTCCCCATCTCGACCAAAGCTGAGCCTCCCTAGAAAAGCTGAATAATTATATAGAATCATAAACAACACTTACCGCTTATGTTATTACCGGACGGCGTTCAGTGTGGTTCCGGGAAATCAGAGTCTGATTTCCCGGGTGACCGACACTGGTCCTGCACCGGTGTGCTCACCCTGTACGGAGAGTTGAGACTGAGCTGCTGCTCCCGAGGCCACTCGGCTCTGATGTGTCCGTCGCTCATTACAGATGGACAGGGCCGGGTGAGACGGGGTAGAGCGGGAATGCCGCGGTCCGGGTCGCACTATCTCACACTTTCTCTGGACGGGTCTGACAGAGAGAGGAGACGGGAGTGGGATCAATGTAGCAACCCTGAAGAGTCAAACAAACAGGCTGCGTTAACCTTTCTGTCCGGATTTCCGTGTGGATCTCTCCTTTTCCTTTCATCACAACCAGTGGGGCGGAGTTTCTCTGTTTAACCCAGCGAGTCCCAGGCTGCGGGTTTGATCCAGCTCGGGTTCTAGGAAGGTCTGAGCTCCGCCCCGTGTTTAAACATGACTGAACGGCGTAGGTATAGTTTCAGCTCAAACGTCCGTCACCTGTTCAGGTACAGGGAGACGCCTTTCTGCTGATATTAAACCAAACACGTTCGACTATATATTCCCACTTAACTTGAAAACGAATCCGGGAGAGATTATTGCATTTCCATCTGGACAACTTTTGTCACAAGAAAACTCCTCGCCCACGGTTAACAGCGGGTTTCATTTCACAAACAGAGGTTATTGGTCCACACCCCGCCGGAAATACTTGCCGAATTTGTTTCCCTTAAAAGTATCTTATTCCAAATGGCTTGACGTTTAACCGAGGGAGTAAGTGACGGACTCACTGAAAATTGTCACATACGTTAAAATGGCCGTCAGATAGGGAATGATGCACTGATTGAAAATGTGCACGGGGGGGGGGAAGTGGGGGGAGTTGTTTTCTGATTAAAAATGGGAGCCTCACTCCACTCTATCCCCTGACCTAACCCTCACTCTCCCCATTCACTCTACCTATTCACTCTACCCCTCATGAATTCGTAGACCTCCAACAAATCTCCCCCAAATCTTCTGCGTTCCAAGGAACAACGTTGTAACCTAGTCAATGTTCCGTTATAACGGCAACATCCTTGTAAATTTTCGTTGTACTCTGTCAAGCATATTTACAACTTTCATGTCGGTAGACTGCACACAATACTCTCTTAGGCCTCAGACGTCATATACAGCTACAACATATCATGTAATAATTTATGAAGGCCAATGTGCCGAAGATGTCATTACTACCTTATCTAATTATGCCGCCACTTTCAGTGAATTGTGGACCAATGTCCCCAGATGCCTTAGGCCTACCGCACTCCTCAGTGCCCGACTCTTCACCGTCTAACACCTACACTGGTTGGCCTTTCCGAAGTGCAGAGCTCGCAAACCTGTATTAAAATCCATCTGCCATTATCAACCCATTTACACCTGATGCAGATCCCACTGCAAGCTCTGATAGTCCTCATCGCTGTCAAGTACACCCCAAATCTTGGTATCGTCAGCAAATTTGCTCATGTGGTTAATTTGATTATTATCGAGATCATTGACATAGACGACAAGCAACGACGGATATTAGCACCGATCCCTGAATTCCACCAGTCACAGGTCTGCAGTCAGAGCGGCAACCATCTGCTACCACTATGTGCCTTCCTCCTCTATGGTAATGTCTACTCCCATTTACTACCTGACCTTGAATGCCAAAAGAATGAAATTTATTGTTCAACATCCTATGCGGGACCTTGTCAAATGTCTTACTAAAGTCCATGTAGAAAATATCTAGTGCTTTGCCCTCATCAACTTTCCTGGTAACATTTCACGTAACTTCTCCGAAAAAATCAATAAGATTGTCTAGAACACAAAGTCATGTTGGATATCCCTAATTAGTCCTCTTTATTTAAATGCTCCCATATCCGGTCCTTCCAACACCTTCCCACGACTGATGTCAGGCGCACCGGCCTAGCATTTCCTGGTTTAATTTTGGAGCATTTTTAAACATCGGGTCAAAATTAGATATCTTCCAATCCTCTCGTGCCTCTCGTGTCTTTGAGCATAATTTTAACATATCAACTACGTTCCTGCAATTCCTGCATTCCCCTCCATCGGGGTCCAAGGGATCAGCTTGTTAGTCGCTGGGGATTTATACCCTCGAATTTGCCCAGTTTGCAAACATTTACTCATCCATAATCTGTAATCATAATACTCATCCATGAGCTCACTTCTATAGATCCTTTCACCGAGTGAACACAGAAGCAAAAATCCACTTTAGAACTCCTCTATATTTTTTGGCTCCATGCGTACATTGCCATTCTAATTCTGTCGATCAATTGTGTACCCTGGAATCAATCTTCTTTTAAAATATCTGCCTAATCCCTCATCTTGTCTGCTAGGACAAACTTATGCCAACCTATAGCCTTCCTGTTTTTTTTCCCCCTCAAAATTTTCTTGCATTTCCTCGACTCCTGAAGTACCTCATTTTTTTCCTACTGGTCTACACTTGTTATGACCTATTATTTTATACCAGGGCCTGAATATCTCTTAATAAACTGGAACATTTACCTATTATTTGGAAAGGCACCTTTGTCTATAAATTTTACCTTTCAAGGAGTCCCACCTACCAAGTACTTATTTGCCAGAATATAACCAATTCATACTAGTCAGATCTTTCCTGATACCATCGAAATTGGTCTTTCTCCAATTTTGAATCTCA
The DNA here is from genome assembly GCA_032362145.1 of Hypanus berthalutzae. Lineage (NCBI taxonomy): Eukaryota > Metazoa > Chordata > Chondrichthyes > Myliobatiformes > Dasyatidae > Hypanus > Hypanus berthalutzae. Next base: position 3,723,403 of record JAUOBT010000368.1, read on the forward strand.
ACCCAAGGAACAGAGCTATCGTTGTCCACACCTCCTTTGAATCTGATGACATTGTGATCACCACATGCAAAGACTTTCCCCACCAGACTTCTGTTACATTTTTGTTCTCAGTCCCTAATGGGAGATCAAGTAACTTACTTGAGTCTTTGGGACTTCAACGTTCTGATTAACGAAACTTTCCTTAAGCCATTTGTCAAATACATGAGTACATCTACTCAGTATACAGGATGAGAGTTCCAGTCCGTATGTGGAAGGTTAAACTCAAATTATAACAAATTATGTTTCTTGCAATATTCTCTAATCTCTGCTAATTTGTTCATCTAAATCCCGCAGACTCTTGAGTGGTCTAAAAGATAGACCCATTAACATGTTCAAACAAGTTTTATTTCTCCAGTCTACCCACAAAGCCTCTCGAGATGATTTTCCCATCTGTCCTTACTGCACACTGCCATGACATTTTCCCTGAGGTATGAAGCCATCCTCAGCGCTTTAATCCCTCACTCTCTACAGTGTCTCCAACAACAGAACCCCACAATATCGAGCTGCTCGTCCTCTGCAAGTCAGTCTCAATAATGGCAACAATATCATAATTCCTTTTGCTGATCCATTACCTGAGTCCATCTGCTTTTCCTTCGATACTTATTGCATTGGAACATACGCAGCTCAAAACATTAATCACATCAGAGTTGACCTCCGATTCACGACTTTGTCTGAGGTCTGAACAACATTTGTTTGGATAGGTACATGAATGGGAGGGGATGGAGGCAAGATCAATGGGTCTTGACGGATTTATATTTCGACAGGTAGGCCGGGAAACGTGCACAGTAAAACACCCGGTGGGGGAAAGGTTGAATAGGTATCATTGGCAGGAAAGCAGGTGGTGTGGATATATGGAGACCGGGAATGGTGCGGGATACGATCCAAAGACCGGGAATCGTTTGTGGAAAAGAATCCCCATGTGGGATTGGAGACCGGCAGACGAGTGTGGTGAAAAAAAAACCCGCTGTGGGATTCCAAGACCAGGAATCTTACGGTGGATTGTTCAATGACTTGTGATCAGCCATGACGAACGTCTTTGAGATTGTGGATGAAAAAACAATGTTTAATCCTATAATTCTGGCCTCCCTCACTCGTCCTTGCGTCCTTTCCACCGCTCTTCACCCTGATGTATTCACCAGACCTCTCCTTCACCCCTCCCAACTCACACTACTCTACTCGCCACTCGTCAACATCACTCTCCTTTCTCATAATCCCGCCTAGGGCTCACCCCCCTACCCCTCCACACCCCAGATCTTCACTCCTTCTGCCTCAATCCCATCTCCCTCAGTGCTCTGCCATTGCTGTCATTCTCACTCTCACGTCTTTTCTCACTGCCCAACTTGATCACACTTAATCCTCACCGCTCATCTCCCCTCCGTCCTCAACGTTCATCTCATCCATCTCTCTCTCTCCTTGCCAAACTAGCCACACTCCTCCTTACTCGCTGCCCCTCTCGCTCATGCATTCCTCCTCTATGCCTTCTGCACACCCCCCCTTCGGCATCCTACTCACTCATCCCCCCCTCACCACCCTTTATTGCAGCTACCCCTCCTACATTCCCTAAGCCTATGTCTACTCCCACACCCTCACTCTCCTCACCATTTACTCCATCCACACTCTCGCTCCTCTCTGCCTCTTTCCTTCATCTTCTGTCCTATTGCACTCCATTCTCGCCACAGCTGCCATTACCCTCTCACTCACTTTCTCAGCCTCTCAGTCCCTCTCTCCAACACCCGCCATTTTGCTACTCCCTCTCTGCCCCTTTTTTCCCTCCCTATGCCTCTTTCCCTCTTTGCCCCGCTCTACCCTTTCAGAACTCTCTCTGACCCTGCTTTCCTTCTCCCCACCTCACTCCCTCTTTGTCCTTCCCTATCCCTCCCCTCTCTCTCTCCCTCCCCTCACTGCCCCTTTCATTCCCCCTCTTTCTCCATACATTCTCTACCTCCCGCACACAAATTCAACTTCCTTCTGTCCACCCTTCACACACTCATCCTACCCTTCCCTTTACACTGCTCACTCCATCACTCTCCTCCTTACCCTCACAGTCTCCCGCTTGCAATCACCCTTGCATCAGCAGTATTGAAATGTTTAGTGGGAACTGAATGCAAACGCTGCAGTTTGCATACCTTAGGGCAATGTCCCTTAAATTAAATAATGTCACAGTTGGGAATGGCACGGACTGGTTTATTTGAAGGAATCTTGAGGTGAGCAACCAGCGAAATAGAGCAGCCTTTGTGGTTCGGCAGTTCAAACCAGGCTCCAAAAATAACCCAGGAATTTACAGGCCGGTGGGCCTGACATCAGTGTTGGGAAAGTAATTGGATGGGGCTCTGATATATACGTATTTCGGCGGACATGGACTGTTTAAGGATAAGAAGGCAAGGGACTGGATGTTGTTTACATGGGCATTGCAAAGCATTTAATAAGGTCCCGCATGGGCCAAGGGGGCACCTTCTCATGCCCTGGGGATTTAGCCACCCTAACCTGTCTCAAAACTGCATTCGCCGCCTCTTCTGTAAACTACGCAGGGTCTAGGCCTTCCCTTCTGCTTTGCCTCACTTCTTGAGTCTCCCTCCCGTGATCTCCCATATTCCATTTGAGTCCACACAAACATTACACTGCAGGAAGGCCAATTTTTTTTATCTTGCAACCTTTTTGCCCTCATCATAGATATTGTCAGGAACGGGGACAGGAATGGACCCAATTGCAGGACGCAGGCACTGAAGTACTAGGGGTAGGACAGGAGGGAGATGCCATGGCATGCAAGGGGCAATGCTGGGTTTCAGGCAGACAGAGAGACTGAGTCGTGCAGACAGAGCAGGCTCCCAGCGTTACGGCGACGCAGACAGATCAGAATCCGAGAGGACGGGCAGAAGGCGGGTCTTGAGGTACATGTTTTGGCTGGAGGAGTGACCACCACCCCCCCCAGGCGGGCCGCATATGTCCCGGGTAGGTCAGCCTCGCAGGCAGAAACACAGAGGCCTAGGCAAGACGCGGACTCCTAGGCTGGTGCTGGGGAACAACCCATCGGAAGCGGGGGGTGGGGGTGGGGGTGAAGGGGCAGAACACCCCGCCGGGCAGCGGCAGGCGGGCCGGACCTACCCGACGGAGACAACGGGGTAGAACGGGGACGAGGTCCAGGGTGACCAGCACGACAGCCATGATCTCCAGGTAACTCGGAAGAGGCAGGCAGACAGCGCGAAAGCGCGAGCAAGGCAAAACGGGCGGAGCAGCGGGACCAGCGCATGTGAGAGACAAAAGGGGACAAGACCAACATGGAGAGAACAAATACAGAGCATGTCGTTGCCAGGGCAGGATAAGCAGGATACAGAGCAGAGTACAAAGCCAGCAGAAAGAAGGAGACAGAGCAGGATACGGAACAAAACGATGACCCGCCTGGTCTCAGTCTCAACGGTGATGGGAGGGACAGCTGCAAGACCCAGAGTCCGGAGTCCGCGGATTGGAACAAGAGCCGGAACGCGGATTCCGGACCGGACCCCGACATATATATAGAAACCCCAAGGAATTCCCCTTCATGGTGTCTACTAAGACAACCTCATGCCTTACTTTCGCTGTGCTGACTTAGTGTTCTCTTGCATTCCTTACACTCTCAAAGTACCTCATTTTTTTCTCCCTTCCCAGACCTGAGATGCACCTTTTTTTTCTTAAGCAGTGCCTCGATATCTCTTGAGAACCAAAGTTCTCTGAAGCTATTATAATTACCTTTAATTCTGACAAAAACATACAAGCCTTGTACTCTCAATGTTTCACTTTTGAAGACCTCCCACTTGCCACGTGCATCCTTGCTAGAAAACAGCCTGTCCAAATGCCAGATCGTTTGTCATACCATTACAATTGCCCTGTCTCTCGTTCAGAATCTGCACCCGTGAACCAGAGCTATCATTTTCCAAATTTACTTTGAAATTAATTGTATTATGATCACTCGATCGAAAACATTACCTTTCATAAATTTATTACACCATCCCTGTCTTATTCCCCCAAAGAAAATCAAATATAGCACACGTTTTTGATGAGATATCTGTCCTGATTGAGAAAACTTTCCTAAACACAGTTTGACGAATTATCACATCCAGTCATTTTACAGCTTGGGAGTCCCAGTCCAGACGTGTAAAATTTAAATTACCTACCATAACAAATTATGTTTCTTGCAACAGTCTGAGATAATTTCTAAAAATTTGTTCTCTAAATCTCTGAGACTGTCGGGTGAACTGTAATATAGCCTGACTAAAGTGGAATACCATTTCAGTTGCACCTATAAAGCCTCACTTGAGGAGTTCTCCGACGTATCTTGATGGAACACGGTGGTAACTTTTTCACTGACTCTTTCCTGTCTAAAATGACGGAACCCTTAAATATTGAGCAGCCAATTCTGCATTTCCTGCAACTAGTTCCAACTAAAAGCTATAAGATTATTCCATATGTTGATCCATGTCCTAAGCTCATCTGCCTTGCCTTCCATACTTCTTGCATTAAAATGTTAGAAAAGCTTAGAATGTTAGTCACAGCATTAACCTTTCGATTGCTGACTTTGTCTGAGGTCTTAACAACGTCTGTTTGAGGAATTTGAATGAGTACATGTCATAATGGGGGCATTAGGAGTGGACCCAAATGCAAGACACAGACACTGAAGTACCAGGAACAGGACTAGGCGTGAGAAGGAAGAAAGGGAAGTGGGGAAGAAAGAAAGGACACTGAACATGACACCGGCCCCGGACTAGACAATAACTCCAGACCTGAGCAAGGACCTGGCTAGGCTAGGGAACCAGGAAATGGAACAGGGAACTAGGAGCCTCGGCTTGGACTCCGCGCCAGAGACTGGACGAGGACCCAGAATCTGGGTCTTGACTCGTTTTCGAAGTGCAGAACCAGTCGAATATATGATGAGGTTACAGAACGAGGACGAGAGGCTCCTGGACGGGACAAGCGAACCTCAGTACAGGACGAGGGAATCCCAGAATCGGCTGGGCAAGGTACTCCTGTGCTGGGCGAAGCACATGGACATGACGGGGACACAGAGCCGACGGAGAGACAGGGACATGGAAAACAGAGCCAGGACCCCTCCTTGGGTACAGGACGTAGGGTCGGGACGATTACACAGAACACCAAATACGACGAGACAGTTCCCAACGCTAGGTAGCGGCTAACCGGCCAGACCTACCAAGCGAAGACGTGAACATGCAGTTCCAGACAGGGCGAGGCTCTAGACTCAGGCAAGGCGAGGCGTTCCAGACACAGGCAACCGAGGCCAGGCGAGGCAAGGCTCCAGGCAGAGGCCATGCTCCAGGCAGAGGCCAGGCGAGGCAAGGCAAGGCTCCAGGCAAGAAGAGGAAGTTATGGGTTACAGACAGGGGGTTTGGACAGAAACAAATAGACAATAGACAATAGACAATAGACAATAGGTGCAGAAGTAGACCATTCGGCCCTTCGAGCCTGCACCGCCATT
>JAUOBT010000368.1:4057831-4068859 GCA_032362145.1 Hypanus berthalutzae
CAGTTAAAGAAGATTTTATTCGAACTTCACAGCCTTGCTTTAAAGCCTCCCTGATTCCGCCCTCCCTGGACGTGGATGCTGTAGGGGCACATACTCACAATCCCCCGCAGGCTCTTCCCTCTGTTGGTGAAGAAGACCTGGCGCCCTTTTGGGACTGGCATTTGTGCCAGCGTGCTGGCTATTTGTGAGCCAGTTCAAGTGCGCTAGGAAGTGGGTCGCCACAGGCTCTTATTTTGATGTGCAGCACCTGTTCTAAGGCTTCCTGGAAATCCAAGTAAACAACATCCACTAATTCTCCATTGTCTATCCTGTCTGCTATTTCCTCAAAGAATTCCAACAGATTTCTCAGGCAATATTTCCCTTTGAGGATACCATACCAAATTTTTTGGCCAATTTTGTCACGTGCCTCTGAAGCCTCATCCTTAATAATGGAATCCAACATCCTACCAAATGCTGAAGTCAAGTTAACTGGCCTATTATTTCCTTTATTCTGCTTCCTTGCCTTCTTAAACAGTGGAGTGACATTTTCAATTGTTCAGTCCTCTGGAACCATTCCCGAATCTAGTGATTATTGAAAGATCATTAATAAAACCTGCACAATCTCTTCAACTCCCTCTTTCATAACCCTTGGGTGTAGTCCATCTTGTTCAGGTGACTTATCTGCCTTCAGTCTTTTCATCTTCCCAGGTACCTCCTCTCTAGTAATAGCAACTACACTCACTTCTACCCCCGACACTTTCAAATTTCTGACATTCTGCTAGTGTCCTCCCCAAAAAAGACTGACACAAAATACTTATTCAGTTTGTTCACCATTTCTTTGTCCCCCATTACTACCTCTTCAACATCATTTTCCAGTGGTCCGATATCCAGTCTTGCCCCTTACTTATATATCTGAAAAAATTTTGGTTTCTTCTTTTATATTTTTAGCCAGCTTACCTTTATATTTCATCTTTTCCCTTAAGGTTTTATTTGTTGCCTTCTGTTGGTTTTTAAATGTAACCTAATCCTCTAACTTCACACAAATTTTTGCTATGTTATGTGCCCTCCCTTTTGTGTTTATATTGTATTTGATTTCCCTTGTCACCTGCAGTTGCCTCATCCTTCCTTCAGAATACTTCTTCAATGTTGTGATGTATCTAATCTGCATCTTCTGAATTGCCCGCAAAAAACAAAGCTATTTCTGTCCTGCTATCATCACTGATAGTGCGCTCTTCCATTAACTTTGTCTATCTCCTCTCTCATGCCTATATAATTTACTTTGCTCCACTGAAATACCAATGACTCTGACTTTCTCTTCTTCCTCTCAAACTACAGGGTGAAATCTAACATATTATGAACACTGCTTCCTTAGGATTCCTTTACCTTAAGCTCCCTAATCACATCTGGTTCATTACAAAACGCCCAATCCAGAATTACCTTTCTGCTAGTGGGCTCAACCACAAGCTGCTCAAAAAAGCCATCTTATAGGTGTTCGACAAATTCCCTCTCTTGCACCAACCTTATTTTCCCAGCTACCTGCATATTGATATCTCCAGTCACTGTTGTAACATTGTCCTTTATCTGTGCCTTTCTATCAACTATGTTCATTTGTATCCCATCACCTGTGTAGTGTTCTCGCTCGGGTGTAAGAGAACGCCGAACTAAACACTGAGATAAACTGTTGTCAATGAAAACAGGGTCACAGTAAGATTAACCATTTACTGTTCACTCTTCCTCATTAACGTATGGTGAAAACTGTTAATAAAACAATACAAGATTTGTACAGCATTTGTTTCCTTGATATTACATATACATTGTAAATAATTGCAAAAGTAAAACTACAACAACTACATTACATTAAAGTGCAGCATACAGTCAGAATCTACCTACGTCATTGACTACTTTAAATATACTTCAACACAAACTATCCGCAACTCTTTAACTAACGAAAACATTAACCTTATCGACCGTCGTAACTTTTAACAGAATCGGCGTTAACATTTTAATTCAACATATCGATTATCTCATGACTTACGGAGTTGCTTCCACTATGTTTCTAGTGCGTAGAAAGACAACTTTTCTTGCGCTGGACTCGCACATGTCAGCCCCCACCTTCCGGTTTCTCCAAACTTGTATTTTCCCACAAGACACGGCAAAACCGGATGTGACGTCATCGCATGCCACGATATATCACAGACAACAAATTTACTTTAAACAATCCTAACTTTAACTAGAATGCCAACAAATGACTTACTAAAGCGAAAATATTACAAACTAAATAACTGCCATAAAGGCAACACACTCCCCACTTGACCTTCGTAAGGTCACAATGAACATAATACAAAACTTCAGACTCTAAATCAGTCCTTAGGTAGAAGTAGAATGACTTCTGTAACTGGCCTTTGGTAAATTTTCACATCGCCTTGGTCGGTAGTTTTCAACTCAACCTTCCTGACATGTCCATCCCTACTAGGGAATGTGGCAGTGATTCTGGCCATTGGCCAGCTGTTGCGGGCGATTTGCTTGTCCCTGAGCAGGACTAAATCTCCAACTTGAAGATTCCTGCAGGGTTCTGTCCACTTTTGTCTGTGTTGCAACAAAGGTAGATATTCCTGTCTCCAACGAGACCAGAACCGATTTGCCAGAGCCTGGACCTGTCTCCATTGCTTTGTGTACAAATCCTTATCAGAGAAGTCCCCTGGTGGAGGGGGAGCTCCTGCCTTCTGCGTAAGGAGCATTGATGGCGAGAGTATGAAGGGGTTTTCCGGGTCAGAAGACACAGGTAGGAGTGGTCGTGCATTTATAATGGCTGTGACCTCTGCCATTAGTGTGCACAGTACCTCGTGGGTCAGTCGGGTGCGTTGCTGCAGAAACATTGAATCAAGAATTCTTCTGGCGATACCAATCATCCGCTCCCATGCGCCTCCCATGTGAGAGGCGTGTGGTGAGTTAAACTCCCAGATGCATCCCTGCTGACTGCGGTACTTTTGCACCTTTTTGTCCATCCCCAGCTCCTTTGATGCTCCAACAAAGTTCGTGCCGCAATCAGACCTTAACTATTTTTCAGGGCCTCAGCGCAAAGAAGCGCCTGAGAGCGTTAATGCAGCTGGATTTATCCAAGATTCGATGACCTCTATGTGTACCGCTCTTGAACTCATGCAGCTAAACATGATGGCCCACTGCTTGCTCTCTGCTAGTCCACCTCTGGTGCGTCTAGTAGTGATAGACCAGGGACCAAATACACCAAGCCCCACGTATGTAAAAGGAGGGCAGGCTTCAAGGCGTACTGGTGGGAGGTCCGCCATCGTTGAGCTTCCAACTTGCCTCGGAGTTTCCTGAAGGTTACACATTTGTGGAGATTACAACAGGACAGTTACAGGACGCAAAGCAGAGCTGAGAAGTTACAGATGGAGTTCAACCCAGAACGTTACAGAGCGATTCACTTTGGAAGGATGAATTTGAAGGCAGAGGTGATACTTTCTCCAGTCAACCGAGGGCCGCACGTTAGTACGAGTTCCACAATGAAAACAGAGTGATGAGACACTCTACAATAAGCCGAGGCCCGTTCATCGGTACGAGAACCACAATCGGCACGAAGCGGTGCACTGCAGGAGCAGAAGAAAGCGTGACTGACAGGTGAGCTTGAACACTTCCGCTGTTCCGCACATACTCATAGTGACGCTCGGAAGGCAATATACCTGACAGTAAATCAGGAGAAAAAAGATAAAACTTCTAGGCAAATAATAGAACATCCCGGGAAACTGCGGAGAGTTCAGAGGTTTTACTTGCTACTTTGTTTCAGACAGAGAATGGATGGAGAGATAGTGGTGAGATTGTCGCATGTTTGCGAATATCTTCAAAATTAAATGGACTGTATCACACGTCACGGGTGTGGGGTGGTCAGGTCATTCACTGGCAGAGTTCTGTTCCTGCCCAGCAGCCCATGTGTGCACTGGAAAGCATTGTTCTTCAAACTGCCCACAGCCCTCGCTAATCTCCCGAGGACACGCTCCCTTTTTGATCACAGGTCTCTGGAATATCGCTGTGGATATTTTAAATTGTAAATAGAAGATAAGTGGCAGGGCACATCATTGTAACACGTCAGCTGTCACTGTGATTTCCAACACTCACCCCCGGAATGACTGGAACGAATGAAAGAAAAGAATGAACGAAAGTTCCCCTTTAATAAAGAAGTGCTCTCCATTCCCCTGCCAGAACATTCTCCTTCCCTCAACTTCAGAAGCGAATGTGTTCCGTCAAATGTTACAAAATCAATTGGTTTCAAGATAAATGCCTACGTTAAGAATAACACTGGTATAAAAATATCCAATTTAAATAGCTGAAGCCAGGTATCATGGAAAATAACATGGAAAATTCACATCATTTTTTTTTAAAGTAAAGATAGTGCAGTATCCCTTGGTGAGTCAGATTCATGACACAGGTACAGAGTGATTAAAATTGTTTACGTAATTGTGAGTGCAGTTCGTTATCACTAATGTCCCTGGCGTAATAGCCACGCAAATTGCCTGAGTGGAATTGCTTTAACCTGGATAAAAGTCTTGGAAACCGATCACCAGTCCATCTGAGCAGCTCCGCACAACTGAACGCTGCTTCTGACGGAATATGGGATACCCGGCGATTTACTACATCGCGGCCATTTTCTATCCCACACTTGTAGCGGTTGGTGTTCCCGGTAAGATACCGGAGCTGATTAGTTTATGTGTGGTGCCGTCGTTACTGTGCTGCGGTATCCGCACTGTTACTAGACACAGATTCTACTATCGGCTGAAATATCTTTTCCGGAATGGAGGATTCAAGCATCTAATGGATTTATTTCCATTTTCCATACTTCGATCGCAGTGTTTTCCTCTTTTGTCAATTATGTGGGTGCCGATATTGTCACTGTTTCAGAATTTCACCGCAGTAGGCTTTCTGAAGTGATGCTGGTCTCTGCTTTTCTAAGCCCGAGTCTTTATCTGTGCAGACACTTCGACCTTATAACAACGCGGCAGCCTATTTAACTGACGGTCCAGTCTATTCTGGACACGTAGGTCTGTTATTCTGTAAGTCAGTAAATGAGAATCGTGCGTTATATCTCCTTGACTTCACTTTCCCACAGCTACAAACAATCGATTCAGCTATTTCACCTCTAATAATGGAAATGGTGTTATTTACAGGAGCGATCGACTGCTCCCGGTTACGCGAATTGTTGAACTCGGATGATTCGCTCTAAACTGTCGGGAAGGTCGCCAATCATCTGACACTCACATCCGTTATTGTCCTCCAGTCGGAGCGCAGCGTGCGAGACCGCACAATCTGGATTCCCGCTTAACACTTCCATACAGATCATACCCTGCAGAGCATCAGTAGAATGGGGGATTACCATTTCTTGTATTTAATTGAACGGCGATTATGATCCCCTCTCGGGAAAAATGCCTCACCCGTTACCTGGTTGAGATGGCAACAGCGATCTGATGGTGGTTAACGTTGTTCCTTCAGTGGAACAGAGCAACAATATCTACATTTATTCTAATTATATTACCATTGTTTCCCAATTTCTTGTAGTTAATTTAACGGCGATTGTGATCCTATCTCGGAGAAAATGCGGACTCTCCAAATGCATCACCCGTTACCTGGTTGGAATGGCAACAGCCGATCTGATGGTGGTTATCGTTCATGCTTTAGTGGAACAGACCAACAATATCTACATTTATTCTAAAGCCATGCTCATCACTCCTGTATGCTCTCTGACACTTGTATTATTTGTTGTGATGAGGGACTGTTCCGTTTGGTTTACGGTCAGTTTTACCTTCGATCGTTTCATCGCAATCTGTTGTCGAAAGCTCGGGGAAAGATACTGCACTGAAAGAACCGCAACGGTGGTTATGGTGTCTGTGCTTATAGTCAGCTCCGGGAGAAGTGTCCCGTTTTACTTTGCCTTTGAACCTTACGTCATTATTGACAACATGCCGTGGCGTTGCACCCTCACAGACGAATACGCTACTTTATCCATGTGGAAAGGTTACGAATTGCTGGATAGCATTTTAACACCGTTGCTACCAATCTGCCTAATTCTTATCTTCAATGGGTTAACAGTCAGACATATAATTGCGGCAAATAGAGTCCGCAGAGGGCTTCGTAAGAGCAGCGATAATCTGAAAGATACCGAGGTAGAAAATCGCAGAAAATCTATGATATTACTGTTCGCAATTTCTGCTAATTTCATATTACTTTGGATACCCTATGTAGCTCATTCCCTGACATGGCAAGCAGAAAATTACTTTTACCAGGACAGATATTTGAGTTCCCCGGTATATATACTACAACAATTTGGGTTCATGTTGCAATCTCTCAGTGTGTGCACCAATACTTGTATCTATACACTGACCCAGAGGAAATTCAGGCAAGAGCTGAAGGATGGAATGAAGTATGTGTTTACGTTAAATGGCCATCTGTGTAGATAACGCCCTCACCAATTGCAATTCAGCGGAGGTTAAGATTGCATAAACAGGTTTGGCAAAATATCATAAATCCAAACAATTTTGTGTCCGGTCATGCTGAAATCAATGAATTCCAAACTATGGCAGAGACTTGACAATCATCCGGGAAATGGTACCGTAGCATAAAAGCCAGAACCAGCAGCCTTCGGGACAGCGTCATCCACCAGGCCATCACATTGATAAACTCACGCTGATTTTCTATGTTAAGATTACTGTTCCGTTTATTATGAATTATTATAAATTACTATGATTGCACATTTCACATTTAGACGGAGACGTAAGTTTTTTTTTATTTTAGTCACCATGTATGTGAAGGATGTAAGAAATAAAATCAATTCAATCACAAGGGGAGGGATGACTTCCGGACTCTTCGGTTTCAGATGTTTCAAATTGCTCATCGTCGGGCAAATGAGAGTTGTTACAAGTATCGGACAGGCGGACTAGTGTAGATCCCATCTTGTGCTAGTATCAGAAAGTGAACTGGGTCAGTTAACGGATCTCTCCACGTGTCAGCATTTCAGATCGATGGAACACACTATACAACATACCTTACACTGGGAGAGCAGCAGACAATATGGAATGTACTTAATAGACACGATTGGGTAGGAACGTGGGAGCCGAATTAGGGAAGCAATTTGTTCCTTCAAATGCTCAAGAAAAATATGGAAATTGTTAATGGACCATTTAATTGGTATTCAGCATTGGCTTGTTTCATTGAGGCGGGGATCTGATGGCCCTGTAAAGTGACCCTGCTTGATAAGAGATATAAATCACCTCTTCAGGAAGAAGAAAGGTATATACTTAGGGCTTTGGGAGAAAGGATCATGCATGGCACATTGGAAAGTCACAATGTAGTCAGGCGGAATTTAACAATGGACTTAGAACAAATAAAAAGGGGACATGACAAGCATGGGAGAGCCGAATTAAGGTTGGTGGAAAGCAGGAGGATAATGAAAGAGAGCGTGGGAGAGAGAAGAGGTAAAAGAGGAAACGTGTATGGTGTGCAAGGAGCCAGGCTATCGAAACTGAAATCAAGTTCACATATTACAGGGCAGATGCTATGATTACATCAAACATCATTTCTATTGGAGACTTGCTAATCAAGATCAGTATTTTAAAATATTCAGCAGCATCCTTTGTTGTTTTCCAAATGACCCAGCATCCCAGAAAGTGAATTTCAAATTTCCAATTCAAGTACACTCTAATTTGTCTCATGTCAATTTAGCTTGAACAGCGGGTTTCTCGTACCCGTATTAGAAACACTCATATATGGGTCCATTTATCCTTGATTTCACATGGCCAGGACGGATTCCGTGTCTCCCTCTGAGATCAATACCACAGCGAACAAACACAAGAACAAAATCGCAATACACAGGTAAGGCAGAACCGAAATCTAAGCTCCAGCGTTCCATCCTTCCAAAGTGTCGCTGATAAGTGATATAGAATAAACAGTTACTTCCTTGGATGAAAATCCTTATCAAATTTCGAAAGAACAGAGTGAAACCAGATGAGAGTGATTGCAGCCCCCCGTACTCTAAGGCTTTGTACAATTTCGGAAACAGAAACAGTCTCTGATATTCACATGTTCCTGGAAATTTATTAGAACCAATGTAGCAGACATTTACAGACAGTGAGATCCTATTGGTAACAAAATGATTAATTCAAACATCCTTTCAATACAATGCTAGGAATCACACGACTTCCTTCCGTTCATTCACGCACGCATTACCTCTGTTTCGCTTGCAACTGAACTCGCAAATGTGCAATGTTCTACATGCTCAATGCATTCACAGTTTAACCTATTGAAGAACTTTTCAGTGTCGAACAATTCACAATCTATAACCAGAATCATACAACATTTAAGAAATCTTTCGAGTCTAAAGCAAATGGACACTGGAAGTTATGTGTCGTCCGGAATTTATTATTCAATATTTCTAAAATATGACGTCACGACGACACCAAATATCCAACAACGTTTTCTCACCTCTACCCACTGACCAAAGATAGGATTGAGATTAAATTAACGATTTGTTGTATATTATCAGGCTTAATTATCCCCATCAGATCCGTTAAATTAACAGATTTGGATATTGTACTGACCCCTATGCCACACGCCCCCCCAACCCACTACGGAACTATAGTCTTTACTGCCTTATTGATGGAGTGACGGTATATTCCTTTCGTGTGTTACCTCCCTTATTACCAGAGGGGGCAGCTTAGGATGATGGCGCCTAATGGAGACTCGTTTGCTGGCATCTTCTGATTCAGCTCTATTTCTATCGTTAATAGCTATTTTACTTCCTTTTCTGAGTTTGTTTGAAGGTTGTGTACTGGAGGTACGCGATATAGAAACATATGAAACTATGAAAGGAATGGATAAGTGAGAGGCAGGAAAGTTGCCTGGTAGATGAAACCAGAACTAGGAGACATGGCGTAAGGATACGGCAATGTAGATTTTTGGCGGAGAAAACGAGGAAATGTTTGCCCAGAGAGCGGTGAATCTGCAGAATTATCTGATGAATTAAACACTGCAGGCTACGCCAGGAAATATATTTATGACAAGGTCAAATAGCTTTTTGCAAAGTAGGGGAGTTAAGGGTTAAGCGGAAAAAAACAGGTAGGTAGAGATAATGTCATGGCCAATCTGACCATGGACTCCGTATTCAGTTTACTCATCCTTCCACTTTGCTGAAAACAACAGTGCATCTTATCCCTCACTCTTTTCTTTCACAAGCTCTCCACAACTGTTTGAAATGCATTACTTACTCGCTCCTCGTACCCACCTTCCTCGCAAATCTGTTGCCTTCTAATTAAGCTTGACAGCTTCTGTTCAACACGGGTCACCACATTATGGACATCATTAGTGCTTCATCTAATCAGTCCGGCTGTAATTTAGCTTGATGCTGCAATCCTACCCTCTTCTCAATAAGCACCCTTTTGCTCTGGCTTCGATAAAAATTGGTGTCTCTAATGCCCCATGGGTAATTATCGAGATCTTTATCTCAGCGTTTTTTGTTCCACTTCATACATTCATGACTAGTGCTAACTCCACACTGAGGAGAATTCCACGTTACCGTGTAACAATGATGATTGAATTCTGAGTAAGGAAATTGTTGAGTCTTTCGGAGCAAGTTATTATATCATTGTTAATCTAGAAGTATTGTCATGGATCATATCAAAAGAAAATGAATTAAATTTCATAAAGTCAAAGTGTGTGCAGATGCATCTGAGTCTTCGGAAGGTAAACTGTAAGGAAGTGCTTGACTTTGAGTCAGTTTCGGGACAATGGGGTCGATTTAAAATGTTTATTTGCACTGAGTAGGAATCTTTCATACTCGGGGTCCTAATAAGCACAAGAAAAACAATAGACTAAAGTTGAAAGTTCAAAGTAATATTTACTATCAAAATAAGTAAAATATACGAACTTAGAACTTTTTTTACAGGCAGATTTAGCGAATATTTATTCGAATTTATAGACTGGATAAATATATGGGTAAAATATTGAAGAAAAGACGGCTGTAAAAAGAATAAAGAAAAAAAAAAGTAGTAATTAAGTTAACCCTACCGCATATGAAAACAGTCAATAGTTAAATTTGGTCTGCCAAAATATAGGTTGAGAAGGACGTTGTGACAATGCTAAGGTTGACCATAATAGATGTTCTTCCTTTTTATTGAGCAGCAAAACGAAAGTGAAGGAGGAAGTTAAGTGTATTAGGATTAATAGTGGGGTGTTATATTATGCGTAGAATGTCGTAATGGATATCCTTAACTCATATTTTGCCACCTAATTCATCTGCGATGATTATAGCAATATGCAAGTAAGAGTAGAGATATATAAGGTTGTTTTAATATTGAACAGCAGAAATTACATTCCAGTCAAAGACAGGAGGAGCAGTCAAACAATTTGTCCTTGTATACCATCCCACTCTATTGCTGTGGACTCTAAACAGATTCTTCCTCTTTGATAACCTATCAGATAAGTAGAATTTCGATGCAAGAAGTTTCAGGCAATGAGCTGGTAAACCTCCGACCGTTCCCAGACGAACAGCTATTTGTTGTGCAAAGAGCGCGGAATCTGAACTGAATCCGATTCTGCTACAAACTAATCAAAACAATTGAATGTCAACGCGAGGAACTTCGGGTATATAACCACATAACAATTACAGCAACGAAATAAGTCAATGTCGGCCCTTCTAGTCCGTGCCGAACGCTTACTCTCACCAAGTCCCGCCGACTAGCACTCAGCCCATAACTCTCCATTCCATTTTTGACCATACACCTATCCATTTTTTTATAATGACAATGTCGACCCTGCCTCTACCAGTTCTACTGGAAGCTCGTTGCACACAACTTCCACTCTCTGAGTAAAGAAGTTCCACCTCATGTTACTCCAAATCTTTTGCCGCCTAACTCTTAACTCAAGTCCCCTTGTTTGAATCTCCCCTACTCTCAATGGAAAAAGCCTATCCACGTCAGCTCTATCTATCCCCCTCATAATTTTAAATACCTCTATCAAGTCCCCCCTCAACCTTCTACGCTCCAAAGAATA
>JAUOBT010000368.1:4125331-4142371 GCA_032362145.1 Hypanus berthalutzae
TACACTAGTGAAATTTAAGAGACTACTAGACAGGTATATGGAGGAATTTAAGGTGGGGGGGTTATATGGGAGGCAGGTTTTAAGAGTCGGCACAACATTGTGGGCCGAAAGGATTGTACTGTGCTCTACTGTTCGATGTTGTATTTTCTATGAAACCACACTGACAGAGACAGTCCACAGATGGAGTGAAATCTCCTTCTCCCCTTCACTGTGATCACAACTACATGAGATTTCCTTGACTGAGAAGATAGACAGAGCTGAGAAATCACTCCCTGAAACCTCACCGATTGATAGGAGCTCCATTTATTTTACTTACAGAAGGTTTGTCTCTCTCTACCTCGCACGTCCATCCCCCCCGCCCAGCACAGCGCGCGCACACACTCACCTACACACAACAATAAAAACAACATAACAAATCCACAGGACCAATCAGATACGTGGATGTCTACTCACTTGCGACTGCCGGTGAGGTGATTGTGTACGAATTGGAAGGAGATGAGACCACCTACGACGTTTTATCTCTCTACTGTGAGCAGTGTTAAGTTAGGCGACACGTCCCTGACTACCTTCCGCGTCAGGATCTCAAATCAATGAACCTGCAGCTGGGCGGCGGAACAATTGATGTATTATTGTAAAAAATATGCAATGCAAATAAGCACCTTTTATCCTGAGACTTTGTAATGAGGAGCCTATTGTTCTCAGTCAGGGAGCTTCCTCTAACAACCACGGGTTCAGTGATAAGCAAATGAACAGGAATGATCAGAGGTTCAGGGGAGCAAATAGTCACAGGACTACTGTGTCAGGTTTATAATGGGTCAGAATGGTGGAGTGGAATGTTTATATTGTCTGCGATGTACAGCACGCATTAGCAGGTGTAGACGCTGCATGAATTCCCAGTCAGGTTGGCAAAGGGACTGCACTGGAATAATGGGAGGGTAAAGCGTACAGGGTCTATAATGGAGAAGGAATTCAGATAAAATATCTTGAAATGTGCAAAGACGTTTGCCCACTGATGCAAGCATGTATTCTCACTGGTCTATTTAGGGTGTTTATATCAAACTGCGGAAGGGACAGCAGAGGTTAGGGAGGCAAATTGGTATTTATTGTATGGGAAGAGTTGGCAGAGAGTTATGGAGCACTACAGCAAACAGGAACTTCAGCCTATCTATTTCATGCCAGCATACCTTTCTGCCTTGTTCCATCTCCCTGCACCCGGATCATAGCCCTCCATACCTCATTGACCCAATATCTCTCATCTCATCCACCTGTCCAAGCTTTCCCCAATGTCCTTATTGAACGTACATGTACGACTTCCGTTAGTAGCTTGCTCCACTCATGGGAAAGTCAAGTGAAGTTTCACCTCTGATTCCTCTTAATTAGTCTTATCCTTTCCACTGAGCACACCAGTGAATACATTTCTAATTTGGGCAAAGAGTGTCCTGTAGCTCAGGTCGTCAAGTACGGACAAGTTACTTGTCTATTTTATCTCCATTCTTCCAAGTTTAAGGATATCTTCATTATCGGTAGGTGAACCAGAACTTCACGCATTACTTTCACTAACATATTTTACAATTTCAACATAACATCCCAACTCCTGCACTCAATGCCCTGATTTATAAAGGACCATGTACCTAAAGCTCTCTTTACAACTTCATCTACCTGTGACGCTGATTTCAAGGAAATGTGGATCTGTATATTGCTCAAACGCCTAACAATCACTGTCTTACTGTGTTTTGTCCACCAAATTGCAACATCTTACACTCACCGGCAATGAATTCGTTCCAGCCCTTTTCAATTCATGGCACAGATACGACTTGCCAGCATTAGTAGACCCCCTCAGTGCAGGAGCCCTCATGTTACCCTTAAACGTTTCACATTTATCGACTTCCTCGCCGTCCATTCCACTCACAATCTTGTAGTCATCCGCAAATTTGTTGATCTAATGTACTACATTATCATCCGAATTCTTGTTATAGATGACAACCAACGGACACAACACTGATCTCCGTTGATAACACTAGCCACAGGCCTATAGTCTGTGATCTGCCTACCTACTACCTCTCTTTGGTTTGTCCCACCCAGCCTGTGTTGAATCCTTCATCCTGAATGCCTACCGAATTAAACTTCTGACAAGTCTTCCATGTGGTAGCTTGCATAAGGACTTATTAAAGTCGAGGTAAACAATGTCTAACACAATGTGGTTAACTTGATCAGCAGATTTGTGTAATAAATCCAGTTTGGTGGTGCCGTGTGTGTGGTGTGTGTGTGTGTGTGTAAGAATATCATTGTTTGCAGCGGATCTGGTACAGCTGTAAAATTGGGCTGAAGAAATATCAGATATTATTAATGGAGAGATGTGCAAGGGTTTGCATTACCGTAAGAACAACCAGGGTAGTTTTTACGCCGTGATGGTAGGACGCTAAGGAGTGCAATGGAACAAAGGGACCTGGGAATACAGGTCCATTTGAATGAAACTGGTGTCAGAGTTAGTCAGGGTTGTAAAGAAAACTTATTGCATATTCATAAATCAAACTATTTACTACAGGAAATGAAATATTATGTTGAAGCTGTGCTAGTCCTTTGTGAAGCTTCAGTTGCAGCGCTGTATGCAGTTTTAATCACCTACTTACAGGAAAGATGTAGATAAGATTGAGAGTTCAGTGGAGCTTTACAAGGATGCTGCCCGAACCGGAGAAACTGGGGTATGAGGGAACATTGAATATGGTCCGACATCTTTCCATGGAACGTAAACGAATGAGCGGGATTTTATAGAGGTATGCAAAATTATGAGGGGATAGCTAGGATAAACACAAACAGGCATTTCTCCTCTCAGGTTGTGTGGGACCACTACTGGGGATCATGCATTAAGGACGAAAAGTGAAAAGTTTAAGGGGAACATGAGGGTTCCGTCACTTGGAGGGTTATGAGAGTGCTGAAGGGTTTGTCAGTGCAAGTGGTGCATTCGAGCTCAATTCCAATTTTAAGTGGTTCGGATGTGTAAGTGAAAGGTAGGGGTATGAAGGGCTATTGTCCTGATGCAGTTTGATAGAAGTAGGCAGTTAAAGTAGCTTTGATGTGGGCTAGAAATGTTTCTGCAGTGTACTTCTCTGTGATGTAAATGTTGTAACAGTTTGAAAATATTCAGCTTGCCATCTAAAATTTTGATTTCTATATATGTGTGATGGAGAGTAGACTGATTGGTTGCATCTTTGCCTCGGATGGAAACGACAATGCCTAAAATAATGCAGCCGACGCAGCCCAGTCCATTGCGGGTAAGACCCTCCCTAGCATTGAGCACGTCTCTATGGAGCGTTGTCACAGGAAGCAGCATCCGTTATCAAGGACCTCCAGCATCCAGGCCATGATTTCTGCTCACTGCTGCCATTAACAAGAAGGTACAGGATCCTTAGTACTCACCATCATGTTCAGGAACGCTTATTACCCCTCAACTTAATAGGCTTTGACCTAGAGGCTATAAATCTACTCGACACATCACTGAAATTTTCATCTCATGATCTTAATGCTGATTACTTAGTTATGTGTTTATTATTATTATTTTTATTATTATTATTATTATTATTATTATTATTATTATTATTATTATTATTATTATTATTATTATTATTTATTGATTTTTATCTTTCTCTGTGTATTTGCATGTTTTATTGCCACTTGCACAATGGTTGTTTGTTCATCCTATTGGGAGTAGTGTTGTACTGAATTTACATGGAAACATAGAGACACAGAAAACCAAATGCCCAATACAGACCCTTGGGCCCACAGTGCTGTGCTGAACATGTCTAGAAAATGAAAATTACCTAGTGTTACACATAGCCCTCTATTTTTCTAAACTTCATGCACCTATCCAGGATTCTTTTAAAAGACCCTATCGTATCCGCCTCTAACCCCATCGCCAGCAGCCTATTCCATGCACACCACTCTCTGCGTAAAAAAATACCCCTGACGTCTAGTCTGTACCTGCCCTGAAGCACCATAAAACTATGCCCTCTCGTGATTACCATTTCACATCTGGGGAAGAAAAAATCAAAGTACTAAAAAAAAATCTGACTATCCACACGATCAATGCCTCTCATCATCTTATACATCTTATATCCTCCGTTGCTACAAGGAGTAAAGGTTAAATTCGCTCAACCTATTCTCGAAAGGCATGCTCCCCAATCCAGGGAACATCCTTGTAAATCGCCTCTGCACCCTTCCCTGATTTTAAGTTCCCTGGCCCCCACCACCTTATTTTCACCATGGCCGTCCAGTCCCTATATAACTCCATTCCCCACCTGGACGGTCTCAAAGCTCTTCGCTTCCTTTTGGATTCCAGACCTGACCAATTCCCCTCTACCAACACTCTTCTCGTCTAGCGGAATTAGTTCTTACTCTGAATAATTTCTCCTTTGGCTCCTCCCACTTTCTCCAAACCAAGGGTATAGCCATGGGTACCCGCATGGGTCCTAGTTATGCCTGGCTTTTTGTCGGATTTGTGGAACAGTCCATGTTCCAAGTCTATACGATATCCGTCCTCCTCTTTTCCTTCACTACATCGACGACTGCATTGGAGCTGCCTCCTGCACGCATGCTGAGATTGACTTCATTGACTTTGCTTCCAACTTTCACCCTGCCCTCAAATTTACCTGGTCCATTCCCGTCACCTCCCTCCCCCTTATTTATCTTTCGATCTCCATCTCTACTGATATCTACTATAAACCTACAGACTCTCACAGCTACCTGGACAATTACTCTTCCCAGCCTGCCTCTTGCAAAAATACTATCCCCTTCTCACAATCCCTCCGTCTACGCGGCATCTGCACTCAGGATGAGGCTTTTCATTCGAGGACGAAGGACATGTCTGTTTTGTTAAACAAAGGGGCTTCCCTTCCTCCACCATCAACTCTGCTCTCAAACACATCTCCCCCCATTTCGGGCACATCTGCTCTCACCCCATCCACACGCCACCCCACTCTGGATAGGGCTCCCCTTGTCCACATCTACCACCCCACCAGCCTCCAGGTCCAACGTATAATTCTCAGTAACATCCGCCACCTCCAACAGGATCCCTCTACCAAGCACATGTTTCCCCCCCCCTCCTCTTTCTGCTTTCCGCAGGGATCGCTCTCTGAGCGACTACCTTGTCAACTCGTCCCCCCCCCAATCCCTTCCCACCGATTTCCTTTCTGGCACGTATCCTTGTAAACAGAACAAGTGCTACACCTGCCCATACTCTTCCTCCCTCACCACCATTCAGGGCCCCAGACAGTCCTTCCAGGTGAGGCCACACTTCACCGGTGAGACGGCTGGTGTAGTATACTGTGTCTGGTGCTCCCAGTGTGGCCTGTTATATATTAGTGTCCCGATGCAGACTGAGAGTCCGTTTCGCTGAGCACCAATGCTCGGTCCGCCAGAGAGAGTAGGATCTCTCAGTAGACACAATTTTTAATTCCACGTCCCATTCCCAGTCTGATATCCATGGCCTGCTGTACTGTCAAAATGAATCCACACTCAGGTTGGAGGAACAACACCTTATATACCGGCTCTGTAGCCTCATACCTGATGGCGTGAACTTTGACTTCTCTAACTTCCGTTAATGCCCCTCCTCCCTTTCTTACCCCATCCCTAATATTTTTAAATTCTTCCCCCGCTTTTTCCCTCTCTTTCTGCTCATCACTCTGCCTGTTATCCATCTCCCTCTGGTGCTCCCCCCTTTCTTTCTCCCGAGGCCTCCCGCCCCATGCTCCTTTCCCTTCTCCAGCTCTCTATCCATTTCGCCAATCATCTTTCCAGTCTTAGCTTCATCCCACCCCCTCCGCTCTTCTCCTATCATTTCGCTTTCCCCCCTCCCCCTACTACTTTCAAATCTCTTACTATCTTTCCTTTCAGTTAGTCCTGACGAAGGGTCTCGGGCCGAAACGTCGACAGTGCTTCTCCTTATAGATGCTGCCTGGCCTGCTGTGTTCCATCGGCACATTGTGTGTATGTTGTCTGCACCCTCCCTATCGGTTCTACATCCTTCTTGTAGTGAGGTGACCAGAACTGAGCACAATATTCCAAGTGGGGTCTCACCATTGTCCTCTATAGCATTAGCATTACCTCTCGGCCCTTAAACTCGATCCCAGGGTTGATGAAGGCCAATGACTACTTAAGCACTGAATCAAGCTGAACAACTGCTTTGACTGTCCTATGGATTCCAACCTCAAGATCCCTCTGATCCTCCACAGTGCCAAGATCCTCATCATTAATACTATAATCTGCGATCATATTTGACCTACAAGTCAGCCTCCTCATACTTACCTGGTTAGAATTCCATTTACCACTTTTCAGCCTAGTGTTGCATCTTATTAATTTACCGCTGTAACCTCTGACAGCCCTCCACACTATCCACAACAGTCAGACCCTTTGTGTCATCAGCCAATTTATTAACCTAACCGTCCTCTTCCTCATCCAGATTATTTATGAAAACACAAAGAGTAGGGTTCCTAGAATAGATTGCTGAGGCACACCACTGGTGATCGACCACCATATAGAATATGACCCGTCTACAACCACACTTTGCTTTCTGAATCCACAAAGCAATGTCCCCTTGGAAACCATGCCTCCTTACTTTTTCAATAAACTTTGCATGGGGTACCTTATGAAAGACCTGCTGAAATCCATACACTACATCTACTGATCTACTTCTTTGAATGTGTTTAATCACATCCACAAAATAATCAATCAGGGTTCTATTGTGCATTTGTTTCTATTTACTGTGTGAGTCCACAAGAAAATTAATCTCTATGTTTTATATGGTGACATGCAAGATATTTATAATGAACTTTGAATATTGAACTCCGAACGGCTTAGAATCGACCTGCATAGACCTGACTTGTGTCTCCCTTTTCTTTACCAGGTTCTCAGTATCTCTCGATACAAAAGTTCCCTGAAACTGTTAGCTTTCCCTATTATTCTCAGACGAACATGCACTCAATATTCCACTTCTGATATCCTCCCATTGCCAAGTGTCTCTTCCTTAACCGAATCCACATCCAGCAGATCACTTCTGATTCCATCAAATGTATATTTTCTCCAATTTAGAAATTCAATCTGAGGACAGGTCTTATCCTCCTACGTAGCTGTCTTGGAACTAATGGAAATGTGATCACTGGATTCACCCAGAGACATAATTCTGCCGTCTTGTCTGTCTCATTCCCAAAGAGGAGATCAAGTATCATGCTCTGTCGAGTTGGAAGTTTTTCATATTGATGAAGAAAACTTTCTTGAGCACATTGAACGAACAATATCCAAACCCTCCCAACCCGCAGTTGGGAGTCTCAATAATCAGGTCCTTTCACTTTGTGAACATCGATGACATGTTCATCTATGAGAGTTTCATGCTACATGCACAGATTGACACCTCACTAATGGACACTCTGCTGACGCTGGCTACAACCTTCCCCAAATCTGCTTTGAAAACACCCTTGGTTTTACCTTCACCAATTCTAACAGTGATATTTCATGACATCCATCCTTGTCATTCAAATGTCCTTAACCATTCTGACACTTTTCATACTTACTGTATTTATCTCACTCTGCCTGTGAAACATCTCCATTTTACCCAACCCTCAAAATTTCCCTCAACATCTGGTGTACCTTGATCTTGTTACCGTTGGCTCTTACACTAATGGGGACATGACAGTTATGGCTTGTGTTATTTTTCGGTAAAACATAGTGGCTGAATTAGCCCATTCGGGCCATCGAGTCTGCTCTGCCATAATGCATGCTTTCTCCCGGTAACCTTCAATATCCTTACAAATCAATAACCTATTAATCTCTGCTGTAAATATACCCAAATGACTTGGCCTTCATAGCTGCAAAGGGCAAAGAATTCCACATATTCACCACGCTTTGGCTAAAGAAATTTCTGATCACTGTTCTAAAGGGTTGTTCTTCTATTCTGAGGACCATTTGATTCTAGTGACCCCCATTATATGATACATCGTCTCCACATCCACTCAGTCTCTGTTTTAATATGCAACTGGTTTAATGAGATCCACAATCATTTTGCAAGCTCCAGTGAGGACAGATCCAGAGTTATCAAAAGCTCCTCCCTTTCATTAAC
Source organism: Hypanus berthalutzae (assembly GCA_032362145.1). Taxonomy (NCBI): domain Eukaryota; kingdom Metazoa; phylum Chordata; class Chondrichthyes; order Myliobatiformes; family Dasyatidae; genus Hypanus; species Hypanus berthalutzae. The sequence continues at coordinate 4,133,439 of JAUOBT010000368.1, forward strand.
GAAATTATTCCAATGAACCTTCTCTGGACCCTTTCCCATATCAGCAGATCCTTTCTCAGATCAGGGTCCCCAAACTACCTGCAATATTGCGAATGTAATCGAACAAATGTCACATAAAGCCTCAACATTGCATCATTCCTTTGATATTCTACTCTTCTCGAATTAAATGTAAATATTGCATTTGCTTTCCTTACAACTTATTTAACTGGCAAGTATCCTTTGCGGCCCTGGACAAATCTGCTCGCCACAGTTCCCGAAGAGACATCGGATTGCATAGCAGGAGAGGGATATCTAAAGGAGCAAGTGGAGGCGGTCGGGACGTTCCGTATGCCATAGTTCCTGAGGAGATTTTGTATTGTGCATAAATAGGCACTTGCAAACGATATATAACATTATGTTTAAGCGAACTCGCCATTCTGTGTGTGGCCCAGTGCTGGAGTTAGGAGAGAAGGGGTAAGATTTTGTCATCCCGCTGCAAGGGAGCCTTGATTTTAAACTATAGTTGCGGGTGTGAGTTGAATACATGTGTGATGGAACAGATCGTAGAGTGGTTGCGGGGAATGATGTTGTGATGCCTGCATACAGAGACAGAACTGAAAAATTGAGCCCAGCGAGACTAATATTCTGAGTTGTGTGTGTTTCAACGTGTATTTAAATGCAAGGAGTATTGGCAGAGAGAGACTGGTGTGGTCACCACGTGGAATCATGACTCTATTGAGGAGGAAATAATACTCCACTATCGGCTCAGTGTTCCAGGGATACACTGTTTTCGACATGACAGAGCAAGGGTGTGCGATACTTGATCTGCTGTTGGGGAATGAGACGCTCCAGGTCATGTTTGTTTACGGGAACGAGTTTGCTCGTTCGAAACCCTACCCACAGCCGAAAGTTTGCAAAGAACCAGTTGGATTCTAACCCAGAATCACTCGCATCGAAGTTCGAGTCTTCAGTTTAAAGGCAATTAAGGTGCACATTGTTCTGCTCCTCGGTTGACGTTCTAAATTGCAGAAAGGCTAGTCTTCACATTAACAGAAACGATGTGGCAAGTGCCGATTGGTACAGGTTGTTTTCTGGCAAAAAGTATGATTTGCATGTGGAGGCTTTCAAAGATGAAATTTTGAGAGAACAGAGTGTGTGTGATCCTGTCAGAAATCAAAACAGCAAACATAATAGATTTTGGAAACATTGGTTTACAAGAGATATTCAGCTCCTCGGTACGAGGAGGAAAGGGGTGCACAATAAGTAGGGGATGGAAGGAACTTTATGTACCTGAGTATAGGTAATGCCAGAGAGCACTTAAGGAGGAAATCAGAAGTGCTAAAAGAAGGCATGAGTTTGCTCTGGTAGACTAGGAGAAATATAATCCCAAAGAATCTGCAGCTGTATGAAGAGCGAAAGGATAGCAATGAAGAAAACTGGCACTCCTGAGGATCTTCCATGCATAGAGAAAAAAAGATCGGGGAAGCCTAATGTCCATACTCCTAATATTTCAAAGTTTTTTTATCAGATATATAACTTTCCCACAACTACCAACACCTCCACTTATCATCCACACACTTGGCACAAAACTGTCTATTCTGCCATGTAAATCATTGACAGAATATAATGTGAAAATGTGGCCCCAACCAACAGCAACTGCTGAATGAACAACACTAGTCACCGGTAGCCAACAAGTAAAGTCCACTTTGTACCTACTCATTGTTCCTTTCCAATCAGCCAATCCCCTATCACGCCTTTTCCGTTTCTAGCGTCATCTGCGAAATCATTTAGACCTACTAAAAGTCCTTGCAATTAACACTTATTGACTCCTTTCCTGCCTGTTATTTCCGCAAATAATTCGAACAATTTCATCAAGAATTATTTCCCCTCATGGAAACCATGCGGACTACTGTCTATTTTATCATGTGTCTTCGAGCTCCCCAAAACCTCATTGTTAATAATAAATTCCAATGTCTTACCTACAGTTGACGTCATGCTACCTGCGTGTGTTCTGGCCACTCTCCCTTCTTAAGGAGTGGAGCGATGTTTACAATTTTCGGACCTTCAGAACTATTCCAGAATCCAATAACTGTTGACAGATCGATACAAATCCTTTATAATTCAGTAATGCCTGATGGTGGTGGGCGGTGAGGAAGAAGCTGTTGCTGAGACAATGAGTGCGTGGCTTTAAGCTACTGTACATCCTCCTTGACGGTTGCAATGAGAAGCGGGCATGCTCTGGGCAAAGGGTCTTTAATGCTGCGTGCTGCCTTCCTAAACATCGCCTATTTGCGATGTCGTTGCTGTTGAGGAGGCTGGAAGCTGGATGACTCTGCCACTTTACGTGGCTTTTTGTGATCCTGAACAGTGGCACCTTCACCCAATAGCAGAGAGTGACGCAACCAGTTAGACTGCTCCCTGCGGTACACCTATCCGAAATTTGACAAAGTCCTTTGTGACATCACCAGACTCCTCGGACTCCGAATGAAATATAGCAACTGCCTGCCTTCTTCGGAATTATTGATGGGTCCAGGGTAGGTCTTCACCGATGTTGACACCCTGGTACTGGAAACTGCTCATGTTTCCTCTGCTGATCCCTTAACGGGGACTGGTATGAATTCCCCGGACCTCAACTTCCTGAAGTCTACAGTCAATACCTTGGTCTTACTGACGTTAAGTACAAACTTTTTGTTTTGACTTCACAGAACAAGCTGATCAATCTCACTCCTGTTCACCTCCTCATCACCATCTGAACTTCTGCTAACAATAGTAGTGGAAATCGGGTTTCAGAGAAAGGCTGAACAAGTTAGTTCTTTATTCTTTGGAGCGTAGAAGGTTGAGGGGAGACTTGATAGTGGTATTTAAAATTATGAGAGGGATAGATAGAGTTGACGTGGATAGGATTTTTTTTTCATTGAGAGTAGGGGAGATTCAAACAAGAAGACACAAGTTGAGAGTTAGGCGTAACACGAGGGGGAATTTCTTTACTCAGAGAATGGGAGCAGTGTGGAACGAGCTTCCAGTAGAAGTTGTAGATCTAGTTTCGATATTGTCATTTAAATTAATATTGGATAGGTATATGCACAGGAAAGGAATTCGGCACGGGATAGAAGGGCCGAGATGTCCTGTTTCCGTGCTGTAATTCTTATATGGTTATATGGCTATATGGCAAATTTATGGACGATATAAATCGTCAAAATTATACATATATATCTGAGTCACCCACACCAACGGTGCCCTCCTACGTTGTTGCATTTCTGACATATTATCGTCCACAGTGAAAAAAAGACGCAGATGCATAATCAGTTCATATTATCATCACTGATGCAACCACAAGCTGCTGTAAAAAGCCATTTCATAAGCATTCTAATATTTCCTTCTTTCCGGATACTGTAGCAGCATGATTTTCCCAATCTACTTGTACATTCAAATCCCGCATGGCGTTTTTCTGTGTTGTAGGACTCTGTGACTCTTTCTCCTCCTCTCTCAGCTCTACAGTCCTCCACATTCTCGTTCTTCCCGTCCCCCCACAACACGTCACATTCCAGCAATACCCTTTTTTTCAGCCTGTGACCTTTTACCAGATGTTAGCTGTTCGATAATCAGAAACCCTCTCTGTTCTCAGTCTGTTCGCATTCGGTGGCAAATAGAAGCACATAACAGGTCATAATTAACCAGACGGATGTCAGTATTCGAATTGTAATAGCCACAGAAGCAAGGGCAAATAACTTGGAATGTTTTGCAGACAAACAGAATTTTCACCCTCACAAAGAGCCGGGCATCTTTTTGACCCTCCCTCGCAAACAGCTACCCCCTTTCTGTTTATCCTCCTCTCTCTCTCTCTTTCTCCCTGTCCCACTTCACCGCCCGATTCCAGGAAGTCCTCTGACTTTTGTCTGTGGATGAATTTGCATCTGTGGCTTTGAACACGTGATACCTGCGTGAGTGAAATGAATTGGCCTTTGTTCTCCATCTGTGTTTCCTGTTGCATATAATTTCCCGTCTTTTGCCTCACTCCCTTCTTAAAGTGCGGAGCGGCATTTGCAAATGTACATTTCCCTGATAGCATTCAAGAAGCTCGTGACGTTTGAAAATTATCGATTACTAATGCCTCCACAATCATTTCAGACACTTCCAGACCTATCAGCTACCAACCACCCTCTTCCCAGTATTGGCAACTACTCTCACCTGTGCCCTCGACATCAAAATTTTGGCATAGTGATGGTGCATTTCGCAATGATGATCAACACAAAATGCTTAATAAATTGGTCGGATTTTGCTAATTACGAACTTTTTAGAATCATATTCTACTGTTGTCTGAATTTTAGTCCCCGCACACCCAAAAACGCTTTTGATATTGTCTTTTATATCATTATCTATTGTAACTTTTTATTTCATCTTTTCTTATTGCTCTTTTATTGCTTTTAGTTCTTATTTTTTAATCCTTTAATTTCCTACAAATTATTCAGTTATTGAATATGTTATGTTGGTTTTCTGCTTCATCCTCCATTTACACTATTTCTTCACCTTTGGCATTTATCTATCTTCATCTTTGGCATTTATCTGTCTTGAGCCTTCTGATTTATTCCCAGAGACACCAGGCATTGCTGCTCTGTCATCTTCCGTGCTAATGTCCCCTTCCAATCAACCTTAGCCAGTTGCACTGTCCTGCCTATGTGGTACTGCACTGTCATACTCATATGATTGTACCTTCTACCTCCCAAAACCCAGCGTGAATTCTGATCACAGCCTGAATATACATCAACAAATACAGCTTGCACTTACTGTAGCGTGCTCAATCACAAGCTGCTCTAAATATCGTCGTGCAGAAACACAACAAAGTCCATAATTTGGGATCCAACACCAACCTAATTTTCCCAAACGTCCTGACCATTGAAACTTTTTATGGCTACCATAACATCGGCCTTTTTACATTGCCTGTATCGTCGCTGCTGCAATCTGTAGCCCACATCCTGGTTACGACTGAGAGATGTGTATATAACTCCCGTCAGGCTCTGTTATTCATTGTAGTTTCTTAATTTTACCCACAAGCATACTCTGTCTTCCTAATCCTATAAACCCATGCATTGCAACGAGCGAATGAAGCGAACACAGACACGAAGATTGAGTTAGGATGCTTATGCGGACGTGAACGTTAAACAAAAAACAGGAGGGATCTTGACACGGAGCCTTGACACCGACAGACGGAGTTTCATAGGTAAACCTTGAAACTGGAGCAAAACTTAGAACACATGGTCCTGAGCAGCCGGGAAACGTGAATCAGAACACAAGCAAAACCAAGGATCTGGCTGTAACCAAGTGGTTGGAACGCCGGGATCCTTATGCTTCAGGTCTTGATGGAAATCAGGTGTGTCTTCTTTCAACAAAGAGAATTAGAAGTTAATGGAAAATTAACGGTCGGAACTGTGGCACAATCAAAGGGAATTTGGAGAAAAATGGGAAATTGACGATCGGGACGTGACAATACCCCCTCCTCCCCCTTCAACGGGGAGCTCCAGGCATCCATGACACCACATTTTTAATCTGGCAAGGCACTTAAGACATCTAAATCTCGGATACTTTCGCGTTCTCAGTCCTGGGCCATGCCACTTCGATATGCTCAATCATTTTAATGTGGAATGCAACAGAAATAGCACGCAGTAAGGAGCACTACTTGCATACATGAAATAATAAACTAAAAGTCTCTATCCAATATACAGCATAAGAGAGACAAATATGGATATAGGCACACTGTAAAATGACCCCGGTGTGGGTGTAATGCACTTCAACATCTGACGGATGAATTCTATATTATACGTTGACCTTGACTCTGAAAGGCACCAACAGTCTGCTTAAAAGTCCAAAGTGTCATAGGGCAGGCGTGAGTGCAATCGCTCTTACTAATGCAATGGTGCTTGGGATGATGAAAGGGTTGACGGTAGATAAGTCACCCGGGCTATATGGACCAGATCCTAGCGTACGGAAAGAGATAGCTGAGGAGATGTTAAAGTCATTAGTAACGACCATTCAAAAAATCACCAAATTCTGAAATTGTTCTAGCAGAATAGAAGATTGCAACTATCTCTCTGCTCTTTAAGTAGGGCGGGAGACAAAAAGACATGAATTTATAGGTGAGTTACTCTGTCCTTCAATGGCCCAGTAAGAGTACCGAACTTAAGCCAATCAAATCTCTCTAAAGACCTCAGAATTGCTGTCCACTGACGCTGCCAACTAACCTGACGCAGTTTGAGCAACTCTGAAAGGTGGAATGGGGCAAGCCTTGCTTCATTCAGTTGTGTAAAGTTAACAGAAACTTATTCAAAAATTCTACTGGCTGTAATAGCTGCAAGGGTCAATGAATAATTCTGAACTATCACATTTCAGTTTTTGAGTTTTAGTTCTAATGCTTTACAGTTTCCCCTGTTTTGGGTTATTCTGTGGAAAATAAGAAATATGTGAGTACATTTTCAAGACACTGTAACTTCCCTCCATCCACACATGTCAGATCCTGTAGAGGATAATTAAATGGACATTAATTTCCAGACTATCTATCTCTCTGTCCCAGAACTGAGTTAAAATATATTGACGTCTGTGCTGACAGGTCCCAAAGTTCTCGTCCACTGACACTTTACCCACCAGCATTTCCAATACCCAGTGGTACTATCTATGTACTGATGCGCAGCGGAAGGGAAGGAATTAATAGTGTCCATGAATTGCAGTCCACTGTCAGGGATGCAAAGATACCTGTCCTTGAAGTGCTGGGGCTGTAACAGTGTAGTGTACTGTAATGTACTACTTGTATTCCCGGTGGAATACAGTGCTGGGTGTGCACAGGTCCGGGTTTTCACAGCAGAGTTTTCATGGTTTTATTGAACTGTGCCCGAGTACTGGATCTCTATATCTTGTAGCGCTAATCTTTCCGGTGGTCAACGGTTGACTGTTCTTGGACAATATTGTATGCAGGGCACGTTTATACACAGTAACATCATCCCCATCTTCAACAAACTGAGGTGCAGCAACTTTTGTGTTTGATTTCTACTTCTGCTCTTCCCTGCCTGCAGTGCCAGAGCTCCACTGGGCAGTATCCATGTAGTCTAGAGCTGGATTGTAGGTCTGTGTTCTTCCAGTGTTGCAGGTGGCCGGTGTATTCAGTCGGCTGAGTATAGTCTGTCCTGGGATGTGTCTTGACAGTGCGATGTGCAGCCCTTCCTGCCTTTACTTGCACAGCCACTCGATGGTGCTGTGAATCTGTGGCCCCAAAGTGCAATGCTGACCTTGTGGGAGCCGTGTTTTTCCTTTTTGGTTCTATGTTTAGTCAGCTCTAATGGCTCGTGATAGAGTGCCGAACAGGGTGAGGTTTGTATTATTTTAAAATTTATTTTCATTGCCGGGTTTGTATCAGTCGCTGATCACACAGGTGAAAGCTAGTTAGCTGTCGGCATATAATAAGAATCTCATTCCTTCCAGTACAGTTCCATGGCTAGGCAGGTCGTTGTATGTCCAGCTGTTGTAAAGGCCTGTCTCTTACAGCATGCTGACATCAGTTGTAAACGTCAGTGCCCTTATGGTACCGTGCTAGTTATTTTCAACGTTAACAGTGGAAGCACAGCACAGGGACAGACCTCTCAGCTCACAGTGTGTGTGCTGTCCATGATCACAGTATTAAATGTATGTTTGCCTTTATGTGGTCTGTGTCTCCTCATGAACTAAATCCCCGGATGCATTTTGCTTCATTTGTAACGCAGTTGCAAATCCACAATGTGAGTCCATTTGTTTTCAAAGCCGGTCGCCGTTCAGCAAAGGTCTGGGTCCTTATGGTACCATGCTAGATATTGTCAGGGTATGCACCCTACCAGTATGGCAGCGGCTGGAGTAAAAATCTGCATTCTTACTGTAAGGTGCGAGCTGTTCTGAAGATCAGTTAAATTCCTCCTGCTGGAATATAGTTGAAGATGGCAGAGAGAAGGAGAAGAAGAAAAAAAGAGCTTGAAATAAAGATGTGCTGTGACGGGAGCAGGGGTCTTTGCTACAGGCGAAAATATACTCTGGATCAGGCAGTGTTGTCAAAAGCGGGGAACAAGGGCGACAGGTTCGCCTGAAACTTCAATTGAATAAGAGCGGGAGGGGAGGTGTAAATGGCATTTCTACGGAAAAATCGACGTCTGGGGCGACACCCTTCATCAGGGCACTAATTTCTGTCCGTTGTTTGTAGTTCGAGTATCTACACATTTTCTTGCGTTCGCGTTGTAACTGTCATCTCATTGTTTCCATTTACCCGCAAGCGGGGCACAGAATGGGGAGAATGAAGGCAGCTGCATTATCATACTTTATATCATTCATTTATAACGTTTAATGAATTTCAAAATCCGATTCAGCGGGTATTGCACCGCATTCTTTAGTTCATCTCGGAATTTGCTCTGAGTCAGGGCGTAAATACACGTGTTTGTGCAGGAACTGAGAACCTGCAGCATCCCTGACATGTGTCCTGTGACGGAAAGGGGATCCGTGACAGAATAAACAAATCTCTTTGAAATACGTTGATAGATATAAAACACCACCTGTGTTACCCACAACAATATAAAACTACCGGTTATGCTGAAGAGCAAAACGATGGATTTGTGTCGGTTCTCCATCTCCCGGTCCTTGACATTCTCTCCACTCTTTTGTCCCCGGAGCCCCCTGCGGACCCGACTGGCCGCTAGAATCCGCCGGACAGTCAGAATATTGAACAGCAAAATCAGAAAGAATGGGACACAAGGGGTTAAAGTGCGGTGAAACATCTCAAAAGCCGCCCATGCGGGAGACTTTTGGAAGCTCGGTGTATAAACACAATCCCAGGGAACACCGTCAATTATTACCAACGGCTCCGTTACAAATCCCCAGGGGACACTCTCCAAACAGGCCAGCACACTCACTGTCCCGATAACCACAGCCGCCGTTCTCTCGGTGCAATA
>JAUOBT010000368.1:4149540-4160445 GCA_032362145.1 Hypanus berthalutzae
TTCTTCTTCTTCTTCTTCTTCTTCTTCTTCTTCTTCTTCTTCTTCTTCTTCTTCTTCTTCTTCTTCTTCTTCTTTTTTTTTATTCCTGGACTATGGGGACCCAGTTCGTGCAGTGAAAATGACTCCGGACCAGTGTTTTGTTCTACGTGTGAGATGCACGAATTCTTGGAGAGGGTCAGCCTCACAGAGAGTACTGAGCTAGAGTTAGTAAAAGAACGTGTTAGGGAACTGGAACCGACAATTGATGGCCTCTAGCTCAGGCGGAAGACCGTTTAAGTAAAGGGTACGAGCCACAGGAAGTTATTTATCCCTACGTTGCAGGAGGTAGGTAACTGTGTGACAGTCAGTTTGAAGAATGGATATGGGCAGCTAGTGTAGCATTCCAGTCTGGCCGTGCCCCTTTCGGTACTGTAATTTGGTGGCCTACTGCGGCGTGAGGAAGCGGCTGTGACCGTGCCTCCGGCGCTGTGTCTGGTCATTTGGCTTAGAAGAGAACAGAGGTGAAGAGGACTTCATGGTGATAGGAGATTTAATGGTTAGGGGGACAGAGGCATGATTTTGTGGGCGCATTGAAACAGCCGGACAGTATGTTGCATCCCATGTCAGTGTCATAAATGCATCAGATCGGGACCTCCGTATTCTAAAGGGGAGGGTGAGCAGCCATATATCGTGGTACATATTGGCACCAATGGCATTGCTAGGAAAGCGATGACGTCATCTTGAGCTGTGTTAGGGCGCGATCCTTTAGGTAGAAGTCTGAAAATCAGGATCTCAACGTTAGTAATCTCTGAGTTGCTGCTCGTGCCATACGCCAGTGAGGGCAGGAGGAGGTTGATTTGGCAGATAACTGCCTGGGTAAGAAACTGCTGCAGTGGGTAGAAGCTGAGATTTCTGGATCTTTTGAGATCTATTCTGGGGAAAGTGCTACCCGAACAAATGCGATGAGTTCCACCGAACCCGACGGGGATCAATATCCTTGCTGGAAGGTTTGCGAAGCAGTTCGAGGGGGTGTACAAGCAGAAGTATTGTGTAGTGAGGTTGCTGAGGAGGTCAGGCTGATGATGGGGCAAATTTCGAGGCAGGGAGTGTAAAAGAGTATGAACATCACAAAGGGTGATGATTATAGGCTGAAGTTGTAACGTAGTTTCAAACTGGAAAGTTCGACGTTGTGAGCATCCCTCAATCATGGGTAAAAGATGGTTAAAACTGTGAGCTTAACGTCCGAGAGGCCAATGGTTTGAAAAGTACAGGGGGGTCATCGGCGGGGGTTGGGTGTTAAGAAATGAAATATAATCTTCAGAAGGAAGTAACATAGCATCGATCTTAGTAGAGCTAATAATCTGAAAGGGCAAGAAGACCCTGATTGGATGTGGAGGTGTTATAAATGCTCCCAAAAGGCAACAGTGATGTGGTTTACAAATTACAAAGGGAGAGAGAAAATGTATATCAGCGGGACAATGTTACGGCAATCACTGTTGGGACCAGCTATTCTCAGCTGAGGGCTGTGAAAAAGTCTTAGGCGTATAAAGATAGAGAGAGGGACCGGGTAATATGCATCGCATCTGAGGTACATTATGTCTAATATAGAGATCCGATGCAATATCATATTATCCCTTAACTCATTCAATTACTAGAGACTCGCAATCAGGAACTGTGCACGCTGTGGACAGTGATGTGGGTCTGGTGTGGACCGTCTGAGCGCCAGTTGCCGGGCATCACTAGGATTGTCTATCATTGTGTAATTGTCATCTTCATCCGTATCAAACTTTGCAGGGAGAACGGAAACACTTCTCATTTATAAGGGACAGTCTCCGCATAGAATTGCAATGTGTGCATTGTATTAGTCAAAGAAAAGATCCGCTCCGCTGCCAGATTCTTCAACAACTGTGCAATCTTACGCAAGTTCTGGTATTGCGACTATAATGTCGACCTATCGAAGACCCTGTTCCGCAGTTATTCCAAGATGTACGAGAAATTCGGTTGCAGAAGGGGCTCGCTGCATGATTGAAGCATTGAAAGGGAAACATCAGTTGCTAGTTTGTTCCTTACCATTCCTCACAAACTTACTGCTTCACCTTTAAGCAGATTGTGTGGACAGTGGAGGCATATCTGAGACACTGTCTCCTGCAGAGAAGCGACACCTTTTCAATTTGTCTCAATATTTTCTGATAAACGCAAAATGATACCAACTGGATTTTCTGCCTAGATATCCAAATGTTTCTTAACTTATCTCTCTCTGACCCACGATGGGTGGGAATTGATTGATTATAAGCGGTTTAAAGTATTGTGCAAACTGTCTTTGTAATTATGCCGCATAACGCTCTGGCCGATGGCACATTTTAGAGGTAATTCAGTTTGTTACTTTATCATTTCCTGTCAGAGTCATCTGATATTCAGATACTCCCGCAGCCAGCCTCTATGTAAGTACAGTCAATGTATATAAGTTAATCTTATGCAATTACCATCTCACTGTACTTTTTATTTCATACTATAACGTTTATATTGATATTCATTGTGTTATTATGCGTACGTTATTTTTTTTACAGCTGCATTTTGTGTGTGTTGCTTGAATTTCCATCATCTGCAGATTTCCTCGCATTCGAAATTTGATATCGGGTTGGAGTCACAGAGAGGGACGGACCGGTCAGAGAGAGAACAGTGAATGCCGAAAACGCACAAGCGAAACAATAATCGGCGGCATTCCCTCATGACGATTGTTATACTATCCTTTAGGCATGGAATTCTATCTCCCGTTGTTATTTGTATACCACATCCCTACTCTTGCCTGCGGGGTCTCTCTAAAAATCACGTCAACGTCCTTTACCCTTACAGTTCGTTAGCTCTATCCACAATGACACAACGCCTTATGACCCTGTATCACCTCTTTGCAATGATTAGATTTCATTTTTAAACAACAGAGTAACAGCGTCCCTTCCACATTCTTTCCTGGACTTTTGCTACAATGTGTATCTCTCACATTAAGCTCCTAGCTATAGTCTTCTTTCAACTATGATTCAGTTGTTCTTTCCACAGCTTACACACATATGCCAATATGTAGCTCCGCTATAAGTTCTACAATATCCAGTAAACAACGCGAATAAAAATAGAACGTTTTCAGTCCAGTGTACACACATTTCAATTACGTCACCCTTTTTAACGTGCAACTAATCTTCTTGACAGAAATTTTGCTCTATCATCAGCCTTTCCTTTCTAGCGGTCTCGTTATACACTGCATCTGTTTCTCAACCAACTGCCGCATCTTTAGCACTATCATGTCGGTTCCCTGCCACATACCAAATTAAAATAAACTGACCAGAAAAACTCGAGCAAAACTGCCGGTTAGGACATTCGACCCCATGGATTCAGGTCTAACTTGTCCCTTTGGTACAGATCATACCTTCCCCTGAATCTCTTCCACAATCTCAAATACAATCTCATTTTGTTAGTTAACGTGAATCAGGAGAAACAGCAAAGATCGCCCCTGTGTTCGGGGACTCCAGGGATGATCAGCACTCTTCAAGGATTGTCTGTCTGGCGTCAATGGTTCCATAACCAGGACCTGTGATATACAGCAGCTGCTCATATGACAATCCACCAGGAAATCCCATGGCTGCACGTGACTCTGATCGATGCGGTGGAGGGGGAGCTGTGGGCTAAGCAAGTTGGCTAACTATACTCAAGTTGGTCTTGCAGGCTAGCCGAGGAAAGGGGCGACTTACATCTCTTTATTTTTGTCATTGTTCAGTGGAGATGTTAATAAAGAACCGAAAGTCTGAAAGGATATGCAGCTTGTATTCAGTGGTGCAGATGATGGAACACACGGGGGAATATAATAATATCGAACCTACATCAATTACAGATTTATACAGCGGTTTTTTCTTCTGGTCTCGCGTACAGGTAATGACATAGCAAACATAATTGTTGAAATATCATGCATGCATATAAACACACATTTTACATATTTAAACACTTAACTGTATTGTGAAAAATGTTCCTAATAAATGTTCAGTCTTGTTTTGATTAAACTTGGCTGTATGAGGCAACAAAGAGAGTCATTGGACATCACAAACCAGATTAATTGCAGTTAGAATTAATTGTTGTTAACCCGTTGCAGTTCAGCTAATGCAGAATTATAGAATACGCCATATGATTGTATAAAATAAATCACGCTATTGTTAAAGATTTTGCATTGATTTGTACACATTGCTCCAAAAGAAGAAAAGGAAGAGTTCTTTGCAAATACAGACGGAAGTGAAACACTGTCTTGATGAATCCGTCCGAAATCTCAGCCGGTGAAACTCAAACTCATCTCTTCGACCTCATGGAGATCCACTCCCTGGATTGGAACTGTAGAACTGCGGTAAAAAGGCAGACACAATGAGTGTAATGCTGGAACTTCAGAAAGATTACGGGCCTTTGCCTTTAATGAAAAGAGTATTCTACACGTTCAAAGGCGGTCACTGCTCACGCTGATGCTGTCATTGCTTGTCTGGCTCTCAGCTCACTCAGCTGAGATGATGATCTCACTGCAGGACAAGCTGCCGAAGTCATTACCTTTCAACGCCCACAGTTGACCAAGATGATAATTTGTCATTTGGATCATAGCAGTGACCACAGTGAAAATTTTACTGTTCACTGTTCTGAACTGTGTCCTGTTCACTGACTGAACTGTGTTCCGAAGACACCCACATTTTAAATTCTTCCTCTCTGCAGAGAATTAAACTGCAGATTTATCCAACTCCCCTGCAGTCATCAGATCGGGATTATCTGTATCGAAGGCACCATAAATGCAGTGTTCTATTTTGTTCATTACTGCCCCATATGACAGCGAAAGTAGCAAAGGTGGACAATCATTCCAAGTGCTACTGTCTTGCTGCTTCACAGCTAACCTCAAATGCAGTATCACTGCCTAACTCATATAACGGCTTTTACCTTAAAAGTGCAACTGTGTGTCGATATTCTAATACCAATAGATTGCAATTTGTCATTATGCATCCGTAAGGTTTCTGTATAGATGAGTCTGTACACAGCAAATTGCGAACTATATGAGGTGATCACCAACGAAAATAACTTTTTCTATGACTCGGACAACGGAGCGAAAGGATTGAACAATGTAATGATGTAATTTGATGGCACAAATGACGACCATTTTAACTTGAGCTTTAGCGTGGCCATTTCATTCACTACGTGTGTAGCATATACAGAGAATAAATCATAATCAGCATCTTCTTCATTACACCTGGTGGTGGAAATAATCAAAATGGAAGAGCCTTCTCAACGTGCGCGATGGGATACTATTTGTACAATGGAACCGTGTAAAGGGATTTGTAATACAGAGGCATCTGAGGGAAAATATGTCTAACCATCTGTCAGAAGGAATCTCAAACGCACGGTAAAATGATAGGGGGTAGAAGATAATATTGCACAGTAGATTGAGAAGATTGACAGATAGGAAAAAGGGAGCTAGTCTGAACTTCTGGAAGGTTTCAACTAACAGAGGCGTATTTTGATTCCTTAAATAGACCCTACGCAATACTAAATAAAGTAGCCGTGAATCTTTGGAGCGAATCACAGACTGTACACAATCAGAACCAGAAGCAGGTGTAAAATAACGTTCGAAGATAATATATAAAATAGCTAAATTGAATTAGTTCACAAAGTGGACAACATGTTGTGAGTGAGTGTTTCTGGGTTCAATATCCATTCGGAAACCTGGTGGCTGGGGGAAAGAGGCTATTCCTGTATTATCATTACAGATCCAAACACATCACTGACCAGACTTACGGCGCCCCTACTGATCACATCCCACATCGCTAACCACAGTGATAATTTCACTGCATACACAGTCCCGTCTCTGTTCACATGGAGAACTAAGCTGCTTGCCCAGTTCCAGTATGTTCGACACCCGTAAAGCCGCTGCTACTCCAACACCATCACTGACAATGTGGTGGCTTGCCTTTAACCACGTCTCTTGGCAGAACTATTCGACCAAAAATAATGTCTAATTATTATTGATCCCATTTTCACCGGCTACGAAGGACAAGTGCAACAACATTCGTAATATGTTGAACTGTTATTGCCCGCTCACATGCAGCAAATATAACGGCTTACTGCCCAGCACCATTCAAAACTGCACAGTCAATACCTCAATATTAGTATCATTGATGGGATTTCTAGCAAATAAACATTAAGCTTATATGATGTTACTTTTACGCAAGGATATTAGTAAACATTCAAGCTGTTGGGGAAGAAGGCTAGTAGTCTGTTATTTTTATCATTACATCGGATTGTGGTATAATCCGAGCAGATCAGAAAAAGCGAGTGCTTATGGAAGAAATGTTCACATAGTACGGACAGAAGGAATTTGTCACACTTACAACGAAGACATTTGTGACTTCTCCGTTCAATTTAATACTGGTGACTGTTCATTTCATAAAGAACCTGAAGTCACATAATCATATGCCGCTTGTATTAAGTGTTTAGACGGAACGGTGCCGAGAGGGGAATCTAATAATATCCTTCTATGGCACTGACTGTGCAAAGGGTGATAGACCGTTACGCAAGTATGCGTCTCTGATGTTTGGTGTGACAAAGAAATATGTGTTTTTGAAGCAGAGTCTGCCACAGCCCCTCTTCTCGCCGGACCCCTGCCACCCGCAGCCCTCTGCGTAGTCCGTTGCTGTGGGGGGGGGGGCTCTCTACCAGCCCGATCATCCGGAGTGTCCACTCCCGCTGTTAACATCCGGGACATCTCAGTTCTAAGCTCTGCCAATTTACGGGTTGGGCTGGCCGCGGAAACTTCACCACTAGGCGCTACTACCGAGGACTGTACCCTAGCGACGGATTCTGCCGGCATCTCCGACGCATTCATCTCCTCCCGCACCTCTCTGATCAGCTGACCGGAGGGCGCGTTTTACGGGACTGTTGCAGACCCCAAGCAATCATGTCCTGGGAATGGGCGCCCATGGCTGTCTGGTCCATCCTCAACTTATTCACCTTAGCTGCCTGAATGACACACCGTGCTGCGAATAAATTTAACTGCTGCTCTAGCGGAAAAGATATAAGCGGAACGCTTCTCCCCATTCTGTATGATTTGAAACCCCCAATAAACTCCAGTTGGCTCCCTGTCGTACCAAAAGCGCTTTCTAGTGCGTGTAGATACTCAGTCAGCGTAGCAGAGAGTGGGCTAGTTATCGCGCCTATCACTATATCAGCCGCCAACCCCTTCAATCAGTCCGGAACTCAAAATCAGTCAAAAATCTGGTATCATCAAGGACATTAAAATAATTTGTGCTTTCCCAATTGCAAAGTGGCTGAATCGATGGAGTGAAATCAAGAAATAAAATATGAATTCGGGTTCACTTTGGAGCCGGACGAAGTGTAGAATACGCTGGTGAATCTTCATCATGTCTAAAAATCTGTAAATATAGCAGCTCAAGGACACTCAGGTTTATCGTGCATCGCAGTTTAATAAACCTCCTCAACAATATGCAGATCCACTGTGTTACGTACTCGTGACGTCATTTCCCGCCAGTAGAGGTCATGTGACAGGTTTTTTTTTACAGGTCATAAAAAGAAGACCCACACTGTGAGGAGGGGCAGTTCGTGGCTGGACTTGCCAAGCTGACTTCATGCCACTGCGTGACTTAAAGGGATGACGCAGTTTAGTTGAAGGATGAAGTTTTATTTAATGCCTAAAGTTTAAAAGGTCATTGCCAGCAGGTTCTTTGAAATGCTGCTCGTTCAGGATCATGAGGAGAGTGAAGTTCGAAGTTCGGAAATAATAGACCGAGGAGGATCTATTTCGACGGTGAAACGGGTGCGACCTTATCTAATCCTTCTTCGAAAGGATTTCGTGGACTGTTCTCGTGTTGGTCCCTGCTGGAAAGCAGGAGATTGAGGACAGTGTGTTAAAGGAAAGGTCAGTGCTTTAAGCCGTTCCGTTTTGTGAATTTGTCGTAGGAGAAGTTCGACGTCAAGGGTCGAATTGAAGCGACGTGAAAGAATTCAAATCGTCTTCTAAAGTCTCTCCTTTTTAATATGGACTGAACTTTTGGCAATACCACTTTAAGGAATTGTTTCGCAACATCGCTTTAAGACCTGTTTGAGCTGCCGCACAGCAGCTGTTTCCGGCTATATTAGTGTTTGTTTACTTTTGGGGGGTTGTTTTCAGTGTAAAATAAAGTGTTATTTGTTATACAAAACCCCTTGCCGAACTCATATATTCATTGTTGCCGGAATACGTAACAGACTGCTCCGACCAAACAGTCAGAAATGACCTTTGACATTGTGAAAGTGATGCAGGAATACTTGGAACCAAAAACATTGTGGATTGCAAAATGCTTTAGGCTTCAAAAGCAGAATCAAAAGGAAGGGGAGTCCATATGTAGCTGAATTGAATCAAGTGCAACAATGGAGTCCCTTTTGAGAAAGGGATCGCATTTGGATGATTCACTGCTCTTATTATAAAACTTGATGGAATGGCGGAGCAGGCTCAATGTGCTGAATGGCCCAATTCTTCTCCTATACCTTCTGATCCTAATGATTTCTGACCAATGCTTCCAGTAAGCCCAGACATGATGTATGAACAATGAACAGATTTTAATCACATGAGAGCTATATATTCTGCTTCTCATTTAAAAAGAAAATAGTCAAAAGGAAAACAAATGTCCTCTGTATTTTTGCCACTCGCCTGGCTGAAGCAGTCTCCTTCCATTGCACGTGTAGATCCACCTTTCACTCTCCCCGGTTAGAGCATCCTGGTTTATGCATTTGGTGCTCTGCAAACTGCAACGCAATGCCGACATACATGCAACTAATGATCATGCAGGTTCAGGCCATGGCAAGCAGCATTCAGCATGGAGAATGCCTGCTATTGGCCATCTCCAACAACACAGCATCTGCTATTGCTATTGGATCAAAATCTAGGAACTACCTACCCAGAGCTCCATGGAAGAACCTTCAATACAGGCATTGCAGAGATTCAAGGAGATGATGCTGTGATGCCTTCTGAAGTTGGATAAGCGTGGGCTTGCCTGCTATGCCCACATCCTACATGAGAATAATCAAAATGGTAGAAGAATATGGCACCCTCCAGTTTTTGGCAGCGAAGGGATTCAGAAAATATTTGAGAGTAAGCTGCTATATTAAATGGAGGAGATCACTTGTGAGCCAAAATCTTTTCTCTCACAATTAAATGGCATATGTGTAAAATTTCAAACTAAATTTGACTTGGCCTTGGCTGAACATGATGTGGGAGGAGATATGGTGCCCAGGAGCTGAAAGGAATTACTTGGATATCTTGGCAAAACTACACACCAAAATGAATTGTTTTGAGCTACAAGTGTAAAGACTGAGTAACTTGCTAATCTGGAATTATTTAAACATAAATTTCATTTTTACATTTTAATCTACTTTCAAAGAGAATTAAAATATACACATAACATGCATGCAATCATAACCAAACTTTTATCTCAAATGTCACCGAGTCTCCAAAAAGGCAGTGATGAGTGATTAAATAACATTCTTTCACCACAGGTTCCTGCCCATAAAGTCAGCTCAAGCCAAATGTCAGAAAGCCGCATTCAGTAAACACTGAAATACTATGAACAATTGTACCAACTGCAAAAATGGAAAAATCAAAACAGCAACAGTAATTTTCTTTGTTTGTTTGATAAAATCTTGTTTTTTAAAAAAAACTTGAAATTAACTTCTCAAATATTGTCAATGCAAAAATCTAAATTAAAACTTCACTGAAGTTCCAAGCACAAGAATTCATACTCCAGTGTTTCAGAGTTAAGCTGCTATATATAGAAATACCAAGTAAGGAGTCATGGTGGTGCACAAAGTTGAAACTCAATCTTGTTTCTCTTACTGTGCATTTGCTATTTGTTGCTGTTACTGAAAGGCTTGGAAATGTGCTGAGGCTGCGTGTGTGGGCATTAAAACTCCACTTAGAATAGGCAGCAGCAGAAAGTTTGCTTTGAAAGATTTTTCCACCACCAGATCCATATCTTGAAACTCCTTTCCTAACAAGAGTGCGGAAGCTCCTTCACCACGAGGATGCAACTGATTCACGGTGATGGCTCACTGCCACACTTCTGGGGAGATGGGCAATAAATGTTGCCACCCATATGCTACAAAATAATCAGATGTGGGAAGGTCTTTTTAGGATAAAGACCGAACTATTGAGAGTCAGATATTTCCCTTGAAAGCCTTGATAGATGGAGTTTCAGATGCTGACCTTACTTGAAACTACTGAGAAATATGAAAATAGGCCATTCAGTCCACTATGCCGTTCAATAAAGTCACAACTGAGCTTTTTGCCTTCACTCTACTTTCCACCTATTTCCATAATCTCTGACTCCTCCAAGAACCTCCCACTCTTTCGGCACTGACAGACAAATATGGTGGTGTCAATAATTGGCAGATAATGTTCTCAAGCTGCAGTAAATAAGTAAACAGCTTCTTTGATTTTTCCACCTGTTGAATTAACAAATGACCCACCCCTTTCTTCGGGAAAGAAAATTACCTAAACTCATATTAAGGGCTGTTTTAGTGGTGATTCAGTATACATCACTGTTAACTCTGAAAAGATACAACTGCTGGGACATAAATCAACTACAGCAAAGTGACAAACAAGAGAAAATCTGCAGATGCTGGAAATCAGAGCAACACAAACAAAATGCTGGAGGAACTCAGCAGGTCAGGTAGCATCTATGTTCCAAGCCTACACCGGTATCTCCTCTTTCCTTAAGTTATATCGACGACTGCATCGGCGCTGCTTCCTGCAGGCATGCTGAGTTCGTCGACTTCATTAACTTCGCCTCCAACTTTCACCCTGCCCTCAAATTCACCTGGTCTATTTCCGACACCTCCCTCCCCTTTCTAGATCTTTCTGTTTCT
>JAUOBT010000368.1:4243831-4257227 GCA_032362145.1 Hypanus berthalutzae
GCCCTTCTCCATTCCCCATTTCCCAATCATGAGTCCCCTCTCCCTGCCCCCTTCCCACTCTCAGTCCACAATAGAGACTTATATCAGAATTAGGTTTGTCATCACTCACATCATGAAGTTTTTTGTAGCAGCAGTACATGCAATACATAAAATTGATACAGTTTTCTGTGAAAGTTTTAGGCACCCTATATGTGCCCAAGACTTTGCACAATTCTGTACATCATGGGGAATCAATCATTCACGCCTGGAATTCTGATCTTTGGTCCACAAATTTTGAGGCTAAATAGTTCTGCCAAATTCCAAAATAGGCATTGTATGTCAGTGGAAATATGTAATTTTGGATAATGCTTTATATCCTTTTGCCAAGAGTGTGCTGACTAGAAAAATATTCAGGATTGGACTTGTCCTGCTTTTTGTGTGTGCAGAACATACCCGAACAATTTGCCATATTACTGTCAGTGTTATAAACATAATGGAATTCCTTAATTAAAATGTGCAGTTAGTTCTGCGATGCATGTCTTCAGTTCTACAGTGCTGTTTTTTTCTGATATTCTTCACTTAATCCAGCATAGGCTGTAATTTCTTGATTTCACACATTAAGTGAATTAAGAAGCCTGAATATAGCTGTGAAGTTGGAGATCACAGGAAGAAGCCAAAACAGATTCTTCATCTATGTTCAGCCTTGTTTTGAGTACTTGTATGTTTGGGTCCCACCATCATCAAGAACAGGGATACTCCCAGAGCCACAGCCTGTTTTAAGGATGATTTATACTTGTGCGTGCGGACTACGCCATAGCCATGATTTTCACTTCTGTGTAGCTCTATGCCTTAGTGAGCATGCATTGGTGTGTGCCAAAACGCTAGTTGGCGGTGGGGTTTTTATGCCACTGTGTTGAGTTTCTTCGTGAGAGATCATGGACGAGGAAATGCATTTCAAACATTTTCACATGTCGACAGGTAGATTTGACGATTTGGTTCATCTATTTCGCATTCATGTACAGATATGGCGGAGAAGAAGCAACCGGAAATGTGTAGAAGGAAATGCGATGCTACCAAGTGGGCCAATCACAGTTGTTGCGGTCTGCATCGCCACGATGCATGAGTAACTTTTCTGGTCAGGTAAACATCACCCCACAGCGTAGGGTACACGTTACCTACGGCGTAAATACGACACACAAGTATAAATTAGCCTTCACTTTATAGACATACAATCTATCTATTGTATGTACGTAACCTTACTTACATATTTACAGTACTGTCCAAACATCTTAGGCACGTATGGGTGCCTAATAGATTAGCTGGGGTGCGTAAAACTTCTGCACAGTACTGTATTTGTTAACATGGAGTGGAGAGTGAGGTTGTAAATCTGGCAGAGCAAAGGATATAGGAAGTGGAGAGGGTGGGGCTCTGTGGGAGGAGTGTGGGATAGGTGGAAAAGATGGAGTGCAAGGGGCGGGGGATGCCGCGAATGCAGACGTACCCAGCCCTGAGACAACAGGCAAGATCACTTGATACAGAATGGCACTCTGGCTTTTCCCACTCCCTCTCCTCTCACTTCTCCTTTTCCTAATGATGATTCCCCTCTCCCTTTCCCCTTCCCATTCTCAGTCCACAATAGAGACCCATATCAGAATCAGGTTAAGGGACAAAAGTTTAGGGGTAACACGAGGGGGAATTTCTTTACTCAGAGAATGGTAGCTGTTTGGAACGAGCTTCCAATAGAAGTGGTAGAGGCGGGTTTGATATTGTAATTTAAAAACAAATATTGGAAAGGTATATGGACAGGAAAGGAATAGAGGGTTATGGGCTGAGTACAGGTTGGTGGGACTAGGTGAGAGTAAGGGTTCGGCATGGACTAGAAGGGCCGAGATGAATTGCAAACAACAACAGACCCAGTACCGATCACTACGGCGATCCACTCGTCACAGGTCTCCAGTCAGAGAGGCAAATATCTACTATATCTACACTCCCGCGAAGCCAAGATCTTATCCATTTTATTACCTCATCTTGAATGCTGAGTGACTGAACCTTCTTGAACAACCTCTCATGTGGGACCTTGTCACGTGCCTTGCTAAAGTTCATGTAGACAACATCCATGTCTTGCCTTCAGCAACTTTCCTGTTAAGTTGCTTGAAAAACTCTAAGGTTTGTTAAACATGACCTACCGAACATGAATCCATGTTGACTATTCTTAATCTCTGAATTTCTGTCTAAGTACCCATATATTGCATCCATTAGGATAACTTTCCCCCGACTAGTGTCAGGCTCTTCAACCTCTAATTTCAAGGTTTATTTTTAGAGCCTTTCTGAAACAGCAGAACAACTTTGACCATCCTCCAATCATTTGGCTCCTCTTCTGTGACTAACGATGTTTTTATTGTCTCTGCTAGGCCCCAGGCAATTTCTGCACTTACCTCCCGCTGTGTCCAAGGGAATAAATTGTCAGGCCTTACGGTTTTGTCCATCCTGATTTGCTTCAATATAGCAGACACCTCCTTATCTGTAACCTGTATAGGGCTCATGAAGATGATGTAGTTTACCTTACTTCTAAAGACTGTGTCCATCTCCTGAGTATATATAGATACAAACAATGCATTTAAGATCTCCCCCATCTGTTTTGGCTCCATGCATGAATTACCATTCTGATCTTCCAGAGGACAATTTTTTGTCCTTTGCAATTCTTGTGCTCTCAACATATATGAGGAATCCCTTTGTATTCTGAATCACCTCGTCTGCCAAGGGAAGCCCATGCCTTCATTCGGCCCTCTTGATTAAGAGCACTCTTGTATTTTTTGTGCTTATTAGAACGTCTTTGTGAATCTAGAATTGGCTTGCTCACAGAAAGCAAAGGGTGGTTGTGCATGGCTCATATTCTGCATGGAAGATGGAGGCCAGTGGTGTTCCGCTGTTTTGGGAACCCTCATCATTGTGATTTTTATTGATGACTTGGATGAGGAAGTAGAAAGGTTGGATAATAAATTTGCCAATGACCCAAAGGTTGGGGGTATTGTAGATAGTTTGAAGGCTTGCCAGAGGTTACAGAGGACATCAATAGGATGCAGAACTGGGAAGAGAAGCGACAGGTGGATTTCAACCCAGATAAGTGTGAAGTGGTTCATCTTGTTGTTCAAATTTGAAGACCGAATATAATATTAATGATAAGACTCTTGGCAGTGTGATCAGTGAGATCCTGGGGTCTGTATTCATGGAACATTCAAAGCAGCTGCACAGTTTGACAGTATTGTTAAGAAGGCATATAGCGTGTTGACGCTCATCAACCCTGGGATTGAGTTCGGGAGCTGTGGGGTAATGTTAACGCAATATTAAAAAAAAATGGTAAGACTCCACTTACGAAAATACTGACATCTGAGTGAACTTGGAACAATGGAGGATGAGTTGGTGACCTGATAGAAGTCTATAAGATGATGAGGGGTATTGATTGTGGGATAGCCAGAGGCTTTCTCCCAGGGCTGAAATGGCTGACACTATGGGTCATAGATTTAAGGTGCTTGGAAGTAGGAAGTAGGTTCAAGGGGGATGTCAGAGGTCTTTATTTTCAGACAGAGCAGTGGGTGTGTGCAAAGCATTGCCAGTGAGGGTGATATTAGAGTTTTTAAGTACACTTTTTAGGTACTTTTTAAGCACATGGAGCTTAGAAAAATAGAGGACAATGCACTACTGATATTCTGGGTAGTTTTAAAAGTAATGTGATTGGAACAACATTGTTGGCCTGAGGGCCTGTAATGATTTGTAGCCTTCTATTTTGTATGTTCCCACCTGCCTATAAGTTGAATGCACCTCCTTTTTTTCTTTATCAGGTCCTCAGTAGCTTTTACACACCAAGGTTCTCTGCACTTGTTATATTTACCTTTTATTCTGATAGGCAGGTGCAAGCTTTGTATTCTTAAAATTTTGTTTCTGAATTCCTCCCACTTTCAAAGTCTACTTTTTGCAGAAAGTAACCTGTCCCAATCCACACTTGCCATATGATTCAAAATTGGCCTTTCTCCGATTTAGATTCTCAACACATTCTTTTGCATGTTCACTTTGAAACTGATGGCATTGCGATCACTGGATTCGAAGTATTCACAAGCATCTGTCACCTGCCCTATCCTGTTTCATTCCCTAATAGTTGATCAAGCATTGAACACTCCCTAGTTCGGTCTTCTGCGTACTGATGAAGGGAACTTACCTGAGTATATTTTACAGGCTCTGTCCCATCTAGTGATATTACAATATGGGATTCCCAATCAAGAAGTGGAAAGTTAAAGTCACCTACTATAACAACCTTTTGTTTCTTGCAACAGGCATAGGAGCATAAATAGGTCTTTGGCTAGCTCCTCTCTCAGGTCTTTGTAACTCCCTTTACTCCACCCACTACTGCAACTTCAAGGTTTACCTTCTTCCTCTCAAACTGCAGGGTGAGTTCCATTATATTAAGATCATTGACTCTTAAGCTCCAGAATCTATTTTAGTTCAATATACAAGCTCTATCCGAATCTGCTTTTTCACTAGTGGGCTCAACCACATGCTACTCTAAAAGCCATCTTGATTTATTCTACAAATTCCATTCCATCACTTGCGATTCATCACCTTTCTGATTTTCCAAAGCTATCTGCATATTAATATTCTCATGACTATTTTAGCTTTACCTTTTTGCATCACCTTTCTACCTACTGTTGTAATTTGTAGCCCACATGCTGGTTATCGTTCAGAAGCTGTATAGAAATCCCATACTATATGTATCCTTGGATGTAACACCCACCAGTGAACTGCATACAGTCACCAATCAGTGATACCCACAATGTCATACGTAACAATCTCCAACATCACTACAAGGTTGTGTACAGTAACTCTTATTCAGCAGGCATTAAATTATTGCACATTCAGTCCTGCATTCATCACCCTCTATGATCTTGCCCCATGTTTCAAATTAATTCATCCTACTGATAGAAATTTTTCCCTATCATGTGCCTGTTCATCCTCTCAGTTTCACTACACACTGCGTCTACTTGTGTGCCAGATGCCCTATCCTCAGCCCTACCATTCTGGTATCTTCCTTCCCCTCAGACAGTTAAAGAAGTCTGGTGTGGGCCCCCAAATCCTAAGAACTTTCTACAGGAACACAATTGTGAGCATCCTGACTGGCTGCGTCACTGCCTAGCATAGGAACTGTACTTCCCTCAATTGCAGGACTCTGCAGAGAGTGGTGTGGGCTGCCCAGCGTGTCCATCAATGTGAACTTCCCACTATTCAGGACATTTACAAAGCCAGGTGTGTTAAAAGGGCCCGAAGGATCATTGGGGACCCGAGTCACCCCAACCACAAACCAGTCCAGCTGCCACCATCCGGGAAACAGTACTATAACATAAAAGGCAGGGCCAACAGGCTCCAGGACAGCTTCTTCCACCAGGCCATCAGACTGATTAATGCACGTTAGTGAAATTGTATTTCTATGTTATACTGTTTACTATAAATTAATTATAAATTGAGAATTGCACATTTAGACGGAGACGTAACATAAAGGTTTTTACTACTGATGTCTATGAAGGATATAAATAATGAAGTCTATTCATTCAATTCATGTCATGGAGGGTTGGGGATGCCAGAAACTGGAACTTGCCTGTCACACAAAACATGTCTGGAAGGCTAGAGCAGAGGCTGCATGTCTCTCGTTTTACATGAATCCCTTCATTACTTTTAAGATGTGAGTTATGAGTGTGCCTTGCCATGTTACTCCAGCAACACGTGAAGCTCAACATCATGCAGTATAGATGGTTCTGGCTGCAAAATATCCACTTGCTCCATCATAAACAGTCTCCAGTTTGTGACATCTGTAGCAGATGCAGAAGTTCAGTAACAGTGATGGCATCTCCCAAGCCTGCAAATCCATCAGGCCAGAACAAGGCAGTGAATATGCAATCTTGCACATCCACTTCAGCTCTCAGCCCACCCTGACTTTTGGGAATCTCACCATTCGTTCACCAGCACCGGAACTTAATCCTGGAGTCCCCATTCATCACTGCATAATTTATCTTCATCAGCAATTATAAATTGTTACTTCTGAACGGACAAATAGGGATGAAGAGTCAACAGTGGATTTGTAATGGTAGTTATCTAACATACATTTTCAGATATGATTCCCACCCGTATCAGCCCCAGGCCACGCCGAATGCCTGTTACTCTAAATGTGTCCTATTCTCCTGACCTACATTACAACTTCTGAGAATTCAGTTCTCCCCCCCCATGTATGGAGATTCGGTTCTGTAATCCTTTTTTTTTGCTCTCTTGTTCTCCCTTCCCTTTTTTTCTTGTTACATGCCAGTTTACTCTGCTTTGTTTCCACAATATTTTGTCAATGTGAATCCATCAGGAAAGTCCCTGGAAATTTTTTCAGTGGATGAAAAAATAACATTCACAGAGATCTTCCCTGCACCAATCCTAAAAACATATGGTTAAATTTGTGGTGTAGGGTTTTATATCAGCAGTTGTTGTGCCAAAAGAAAATATCTAACATGTCAAATAGTAATTCTTGAATTGTTCAATTCCTTTTAAATCAACAGGAGCTGACACGTTCATGTGAAAAATCCTCATGTCGTTCTGTCTGCTCCACAATAAATTTATTGTTTCCCTTTCATAGAAGGTCACTGAACTGACAGAGAAGGGAAAACGGGCAGAGAGCTCCAGTTGCTTCGTCAGTTTGGTGATGGGCAAAGGCTCCCGGGCCCGGAGGGAAATGTGGGAATCCTTTGTGAAAATGAGGATTATGTTACCGAAACTGGACAGAATACTGAAGGAAATAGAGGAGCTTGGTATGTTAAAGCCACTTACGGAACACAAAGGTACATTGAAATATAACAGTTTAAATTAAATTACCTCAGTTTTCATGACAGCTTTTTGTTTTAAACAGGCCCTGATCCACAGGAATACATGGACATTGCCCAAGGGTTATCTGAGTTACCCACTCAGCTGATAGGTGAGTGATATATGTACAGTCTTGGATCAGTTCCTTATACTTAATCTTTTTTTATGATTTAAAAGATCATTCTTGAGGCCACCACTGCTGTGAGTGGGTCAGAGTTTGAAGTAGCTTTGGGTCGTCAGGCTTGGGGTCGGGGAAGTATCTGGTACACTTCTGTTTTTGTTCTTAATTCTTCATTCCTCATCTGTTAGAGCATAGGTATAGGGTGAAAATAGCTCTAATGGCAGTAGTTTGTACTGTGCTGAGATGTGGGAGTTCTGGGAGACCTCCAGTCTCGTGGATAACCACATCAGCACCAGGTGCACCAGGCTACATCTCTGGAGTTGCAGCTTGAGGACATTTAGCTCGGGAGAATACGGGAGAATGAGGAGGTGATAGGTAGGAGCTGCCAGGAAGTTACAAGAGACAGGGAGCTGGGTGACTCTGTAAAAGAAAATGCACAGCCAGTGCAGAGTACACTTGTGGCCTTTGCCCTCTGTAATATGTATACCAATTTAGATACTGTTGAAGCGGAAGTCTAATCAAGGGAGAGCAACAGTCAGCGGGTTTCTGGGAATGAGTCTGGTGTTGTGGCTCAGAAGAGATGAGATGAAGAGGACTGCAGTGGTGATAAGAGATTCCATAGGCAGAGGAAAAGAGATGAGTTACTGTGGGCACAACAGAGATGGTATGTTGCCTCCCAAATGTCAGAGTCAAGAATTCCTCAGAATGGGTCCATAGCATTCTAAAGCAGCCAGAAGTTTTCATACAAATTGGCACAAATGATACAAGAGGAAAGTTGAGAGGTACTGAAGAGAGATTTTAGGGAGCTAGGTAGAAAGTTGCAAATCAGGATATCTAGGGTAGTAATATCAGGATTGCTGCCTATGACATGTGCCAGTGAGAGTAAGTGTAGAATGATTTGAAAGGTAAATTTCAGAGGAATTGCTGCAGGGGGCAGGGGTTCGACTTGCTGTTTGATCCTAATCAAATTCATATATTCTCTCTTAACCATTGGGGAGAAGATACATAAGCCTGAAAGTATGTACCATCTGGATCAAGGACAACTTTAATTCTGCATTTATAGGACTATTAAATGGTCACATTCTATTTTCAGATGGGATTTTATTAATAGTACATATAATAATAATAATGAAAATCCAAATTAAATTTATTATCAATGTACATATATGTCACTCTATGCAACCCTGAGATACATTTTATTCCTGGCATGCTCAATAAAAACAATAAATATAATAGGACCAATCAAAGACTGCACCTAACGGGTTGGACAACCAGTCTGCAAGAGACAACAAACTGTGCAAATACAGAAAAAATGCAAAATAATAAATAAATAAATGGTTCCATAGTCTGTGGAAACAGTTGAGTGATTGATGGGGCAAGTGAAGTTATCCCTCCGTTTGAAGAATTGTTGTTTAAGAGGTTCTGAACCTGTTAGCATGAGCCCTGAAGAGGTAAAGTGCTTCAAATAAAATGCAAGGCAAAGACTCAACTCTTTTCTCCATAAATGTGAAAAGATATTTCGTCGAAGAAGAGCTGGGAGGTTCCCGCAATGTCAGAACCACCAATCCTTCAGCAACACCTTGTAAAAAAAAACTGAGCATCTCATTAATTGGTTCGTTCATCTATTATTTATATTGCACTTCTTTAAAAAGTGTTTCATTACATTGAATTTTTTGTGCATGTTGTTAAGATGGGTTTTCTTTCCTTGTTTTGAAACTGATCCAAGAGCAGCTTCCTCTCTATGTTAGATCCCTGAACAGTCCATGAACGTGACCTCTTTTGTTCTATTTTAGTTCTTTTATTTCTTATTGTAAATTATACTAGCTTTTTATGTCTTGCACTCTAGTTGTGCCAAACACAACATATTTTATGGCATTTATTAGATATAATATGTCGTATTCTGATAGCTGTACACACTGGCATAAAACAACATAGTGAATGGCCATTCTGGATTTTTATTCATCTGATTTAAGAAGGAAGACTGGATTTATACTGTCTGAATTTGGGCATTTTAGAGTAGATTTGAGTGAAACATAACATATTCAGACATCTTAATAGGGTACATGTGAGGGTGGTGGGAAGGATGTGTCCTCCTGTGGGATTAAACATTCATAACATCCACTGTTTAATATTTAACAAAAGTCCATACTTGAAAGAGGTGAGGTATAATAATTATTTTAGTAGTTATTATTTTAATAATATGGTAAGACATATATCTTACCTAAAAGAGAAATCACTAATGACCCGTCAAAATCACCTCCTATTGTTTACAAGCTAAATATGAAGTTGTAGCATCATGCATCTTGCTATTAATCATCATACATTTAGATAACTTCCATATACTTGCTTCGAACAGAAAGCAGGCAGAAAGAGCATGAAAGGCTGTAAAGAACAACTGAGAACAGATTATGAAATTCTAAATCAAGCCAAGAGGAAAAGTGAAAATCGTACACTTTGTTACATTGACTACCAAAAGTATTTGATTCTGTCCAACACTCATGATTAATAGAGTTCATAATGTACACAAATACAAATACCGGACACTTGTGAAATTCACACAATATCTGATGAAGCATTGGTGTGCTGTAATCACTCTGACTATTCACAACCAAAAAAGAACAAGCACTGTTATCAAAATAACCCGAGACAATTCTCAGGGCGACTCTCTTAACCCATGGTGGTTTTGCCTGGTTTTAAACCGGCCCCCTAACTTACTGAATTGGGTAAGAAAATAGTTGTCAAATTAGCAAAAAGAAACAAACAAGTTACAACTAGATGTACCTTGCTCATTACAACAGGCATGGATGAATTAAAATTATACTCTCCATCAGTAAAGGTAAAGCAATAAATTCAAATAATAGAGGTATTTTCAAAAGATACAAAAATCAGCTTTAGACTTTATAAGTGCAGAGCATTCAACAGATTATGTAGTACCATTAAGAAGTCAACTCATGTGAGCAGCCCTGATGGAAGCCATCAAATATTCCCGTGTTATGTTGCTAGAATCCACAGCTAAACCCTTGCCTAATGCAATAACTAACATCATCTTAAGGCAATTAAAATCTCTATTGCTACTCAAAGAAAATTAATGCTGCTAAAGTGTTTCCCCTTTATGACAGCAGAAGAGGGGATGCTGTGCTGGATTAAAAGTTCATTTAAAGAAAGTGGGTTCCATTGCAGACTATTCTGCTGGCAGGTATACAGTCTCTGGTAAATAACACCAAGGATCTCAGATCAGGATTGCTGGACCAGAGGGATATCCAGGACAATTGTGTTCTTAAGCGTTAGGGAAACTTGGATATCACCGTCATTTTAGGCAAAGTGTTACAGCTCACTGACTTCACATTTGCTGCCAAGATGGAACTGGTTAGTCTTTCAAAGGCAGAGAAGTTGAAGCATGCTTCGTTAGTAACTCCTGGTGGTGAACAAACCTGACAGTTCTATCCCAGTCCTGCTCATTGGACCTGGAGCATCTTGTGATCAACTATCCTCCATTTTACCTCCTGTGGGATTTTTCAGCCAGCACCTTGGAAGTGGTGCAGAGCCAACCACAGGCCGGTGTTCAACAGTCTCTAATGAGTGGGGCTATGGAATCGACAGACATCACTAAACAGAACACCCTGATGTTTTTCCCCATCATCTTGGGGGACTTTTACCGGATCATCTTGAAAAAGTCTCTAAATAATTATAGCCATCGCACCACTTGTGGAACCAGAGGAAGCAACAGATGGGGCAACTTTGATAATACCATCATGAGCACTTACTGTGCCATCCTACAACTGCTCTTTGGAAAGTCTGGTCACCTTCTGGGTAGAGGTAGAGACTGAAGATCACAACACCAGTAGCGGAGAACAATGTATAGATAAGGGAGACACAAGAGCACCTACAAGGCAACTTTGATTCCATAGGTTGGACTATATTCAGCAATTCATCTTCAAGATTGAATGAATATGCTCCAGTTGTCATTGGCTCTAGGCTATATTATACATAGCTGAATCAAAAGCCTTGAATGAACCAGGAGATTCATACTCTGCTAAGGAAGGACTAGATCTGTGGCATGAAAGTCTGGTAATCCGGGACTGCACTAGAAGGCCAGGTATGGCATTAAGGATTATCACAAGAGGAAAAGAACAATTCTGATTGAGGTTTGAGGTGTAATTGATTGCACATCAACTCTGGCAGTGTTTACAGGCCTTCATTTCCTACAAAGTGCAAGCTTATACAATGAATTGTGGAGATGCTTCGCTCCCAGAGGGGATTAAATTATTTTATGTTCACTGTGAAAGAGAAAATACAACTATTGCTATGAGAATCTGCACAGCACCCACTGACCCTCTGACCTCTGTCTTGGAGGCCAGTGTCAGAAGGTCTTTCAATAGGGTAAACACTTGCAAGAGGACAGACACTGATGGAGCTATACCTGGTAGAGTTCTGAAAATCTGTGTCATTCAACTGGCAAGCCTGTTCAACAATATTTTCAAGATCTTATTGCTCCAGTTGTAAGTTCCCACCTACTTCAAAAGGGCAAAATCTTACCAGTGTCTAAGAAGAACAGTATGAGATGCCTTAATGACATTTACCCTGTAGCACTCAGTTGCTCAATGAAGAACTTTGAGAGATTGACTATGGCTTGAATCAACCCCTGCCTCAGCAAGGACATGGACCCAATGTAATTTGCATGCTGCCACTATTTGCCCACAGAGGATGCGATTTCATTGGCTCTTTAATCAATTGAAGGACCACAATACTTATATCATATTGCTGTTTAACTAGATCATTTGAACAGGTATGAAGAAAAGCTGGGCTGCTGTACCTCCCACTGCAAATGGATCCTTGAGTTCCTGACGAGAAGACCACTGTCTGTGCTGACTGGAAATAATATTCCCACTTCGCTGATAATCAAATCTGATGCATCTCAATGATGTGTGCTTATCCCACTGCTCTTTGCTCTCTGCAAGCATGATTGTGTGCTAGTCATCTATAACTCTGCTGATGACACAACTATTATTGTCAGAATTTCAGATGGTGATGAAAGGGCATATAGGAGCCAGTTGAGTGGTGTAGCAGCGACAATCTTGAGCACAATGTCAGTAGGACAAGAGAATTGATTGTGAACTTTAGAAATAAGATACGGGAGCACACCAATGTCCCCAAACAGGTGTCAAGATCTCTGACGATCTTACCTGATCCCAACACATCCATTCAACTATAAAGAAGACTAAACAGCAGCTACATTCCATTCGGAGTTTAAGGAGATTTGGTATGTCCCCAAAGACAGTCACAAATTTCTAAAGGTGTGACGTGGAGAGCATTCTGACAGGCTGCCTCACCATCTAGTATTGAGATGGTAGATGTGTGACACTGCACAGGATCAAAGTAGGCTGCAGAAGATTGTAAACATACTAAACTCCTTCAAGGCACCGACTTTCCCCTCATTAGATATAGGACCATATGACCATAATATTTTGGGGCAATATTAGGCCATTTGGCCCAACGGGTCTGCTTTGCCATTTCATCGTGACGGCTCCATTTTTCCTGTCAGAACCAATTTCCTGGCTCTCCCCGCATCATATACCTTCATGCCCTGACCAATCAAGAATCTGTCTAGCTCTGCGTTACACATAATTGGCCTACACAGCTGCCCTTGGCAACAAATTCCACAGATACACTATTTTCTGAGTAAGGAAATCCCTTCTCATCTCTGTTTTAAAAGGATGCCCCTCTATCCTTAGGCTGCGTCCTCTGGTCTTTGTCTCTCCTACCATAAGAAACACGCTCACCACATCGTCTCTATCAAGGGCTTTCACCCTTCGAGATATTCAATCACGTCTCTACTGTTTCTTCTGAAATCAAGTGAATACAGGCCCAGCGTCAACAAGTGGCAAGCACCATACAATGAGCCATTTAATCATAAAAACGTAGAAACATGGAAAAGATACAGCACAATATGGGTCCTTCGGCCCACAAAGCTGGGCCGAACATGTCCCTTCCTGGAATCATTTTTTTAATCTCCCTTTGAATGCTTTCCAGTTTCAGCATGTTCTTTCTTTCTTTTTTCATTTGTAATTTATTTTTTTTATTGAAGTTCATCATCAAACATTTCCATAATATGTATTTCAGACATTGTACATGTATATCATATAATCATATATATAACAAAACTCCACAAAGTATTTATCTGAGGTATACACTTATAGAAAAGAGTGGAAAGAAAAAAAAATAACCAAAAGGAAAGAGCTATGAAGAAGTGGGGAGTGATTTTGTTTTTACAACAGCTTCATTGATTTGTGAGAATAAAATCAGGCCTATGAGGCATTATGTAGTTAAACCATTCTTCCCAGTATGAATCAAATTGTTCCAGCTTATGATTAACAGATGCTGTTATCTTCTCCATTTTGTAAATGTCCATTG
>JAUOBT010000368.1:4257865-4274283 GCA_032362145.1 Hypanus berthalutzae
CATAATGAAAGAAGGAACACTGTTCAGTTTTGAAATGCTTAAAGAGAAACACTTATTAGAAAAACAAGATTTTTATCAGTATTTACAGATGCGACAATATGTTAATAAGATGCTGAAAAATGTAACCAAGTCAAATACATGCTTGATAGAGCTCTTTAGGAAAGCGTATAATTCACATAATGGTAGTAGAATCATTTCAAGCATGTATAAGGGGTTGTCAAATTTTAAAACACATTTGACTTCATGCATTAAAACAAAATGGGAGAAGGAAGAAGGGTTGATTATATCTGAGGAAAAATGGACAACAATATGGAGGTATCAATGGAAGTGTACCAGTTCACAGAACTGGAAGGAGTTTGGATGGAAAAACTTGATAAGATATTTTATTACATTCTCTTAGAAATCCCATTATGATAGTAACCTCCCTGTTTGCTGGAGAAATTTTGGAAATCAAAATGCAAATCATTATCATATTTTTTGGGACTGCCATGTCATCAAAAACTATTCGAGGGGGATACACAATGCCGTGCAAGACATATTTAAATGTGAAAGTCAGCACGTTTTTTCTAAGATAAAGGGCCCAAATCTGCTCACAATACTTCAAGTGAGGCTTCACCAGTGCTTTATAAAGTCTCAAATTACTTCCTTGCTTTTACTTTCCACTTCTCCTGAAATGAATACTCACATTGCATTTGCCTTCCTCATCACAGATGTAACCTGCAAATTAACATTTAAAAAATCCTGTACAAGGACTCCCAAATCCCTTTTAATCTCAGATTTTTGTATTTCTGTCCATTTACAAAATAGTCAAACTCTTGACTTCTACCAAAGTGCATGACCACAGGCCTCTTGACACTGTATTCCATCTGCCACTTCATTGCCAATTCTCCTCATCTGTGTAAGCCCTTCTGTAACCTATTACCTGCCCGTTTATTTAACTTCATATCACCTGCAAATTTTACAACAAAGCCGTAAATTCCATTAATAAACAACATAAAAATAATCGATCCCACCACAGCCCCCAGTTGAATATCATTATTCAGCGGCAGCCAACCAGAAAGGACTCCCTTTATTCCCATTGTTTACCTCCTGCCAGTCAGCCACTGCTTTATCCATACCACAATAATTCCTGTAATACCATGGGCTCATAGCTTGATATGCAGCCTCGCCTGTGACAATTGTCAAAGGCTTTCCAAAAATCTAGGTACGCAACACCAACCAAATTTCCATTGCCTCTCCTTCTTCTTATTTCTTCAAAGAATTCCAACAGATTTTTCAGGCAAGATTCTCTCTTGAGGAAGCAAAGCTGAATATAGTTTATTTTATCATGTGCCTCAAAGCCCCGTAAGTAACCAACTCCATCATCATCCCAACCACTGCAGTCCAACTATCTAACCTATAAATAATCTTTTCTTCGGCCTTTCACCCTTCTTGAAGAGTGAAGTGATATTTGTGATTTTCGAGTCTTCCTGTAGCATTCCAGAATATAATGATTCTTGAAAGATCATTCCTAATGTCTCTATGATCTGTTCAGCCACTTCACCACTTTCAGAATACTGGGCTGTACACCATCTGGTAAATGTGTCTTATTTCCCTTCAGATCTTTCACTTTCTAGATAGCCTTCTCTCTAGTAATGGTAACTTCACACATTTCATGATCCCTGAACAGCTGGAACTTCCACCATACTGCGAGTGTCTTCCACAGTGAAGAATGATACAAAATTCTTCAGTTCATCCACCATCTGCTTGATGCCATTACTACCTCTTCAGCATTGTTTTCTTGTGATCCTTTATCCACTCTTTCCTCTCTTTCACACCTTATGTATACGCTTTAATATTATTTGCTAGCTTATTTGCATATTCCTTCTTTACCTTCTTAATGACGTTTTAGTTGCTTTCTATTGGTATTTAAGAGCTTCCCACTCCTTGAACTTCCTAGTATTTTTTGCTGTTATTATATGCCGTCTCCTTGGCTTTGACTTCCCGTGTTAGGCACTATTGTATCATCTTGCTTTAGAATATGTCTTCCTATTTGAGAAGTATATGTCCTGTGCCTTCTGAATTGCTTCCAGAAATTCTAGCCATTGCTGCTCTGTTGTCATCCCTGTCAGTGTTCTTTTCCAATCAATTCTGGATAGCTTATCACTCACACCTCTAGAATTTCTTTTGACATATTATATTGGTCTGAAACCAACCTGGAAATGTTAAGCTGGAAAATAAGCACTGAAATGACAAATTAAACAAAAACACCAAGTACATTTGAACACATTTAAATGAACACTATCTAGGACAGAAAGAGTAATAGGATTAAGAGACAAATAAATTAGACAACACTCTGATATTTTTTCATCAGTGGAAACAGGATTCAGCATTTCATCAAGCAAATGCAATTCCAATAAGTAGTAACAAGACACATAACATATAGAAATAAATTAGTGAAAATTAGCAGAAATAATCTGAATTAAAAGAAAGAAATTGAAAGACAGTAGAATATGAACAATATATACCATTTCCCAATAGTAATCTCTACCATTGTACCATACCTAATGCATTTCACAATAAGATTAACCAGTTTGGCCTGCAAAGCCATATATAGGTAAATCCTCAGAAAGCCACAATAAGAAACACTACTAGACTATTCCGAAATTTCCTATCAATTGAGAGATGATTGTGGTTGTCTTGCCTGTGCCTTAGGTTATATCTGTTTGAATTTAGAAAAATAAATAATAACCGATTTATGAAGCACTATTCATCCTGACGGTGTCATTCAAACTGCACTGCAATGACATAAAGTGAAAACTAGAAAATAAAAGAAAAAATTAAGATTCAATGTAATGTCTTGCACTGATGTTTAAAACTGACAGACCATGCCTGCAACCATTCCATAGTAGAAAAAAATGCCTTTGGCTCCCTAGTTATATATAGGGAGTTTTGTCCAGAACTGTAATTTTAGATGCTGAACTCTACAGTTTAGTAGAGTGGTTCAACAAAACTCTGATAGGCTAATAATCTTTTGGCCTTGTACCTTATTGTCTGCTTGCAATGCATTTTTCTCAGCAACTGCAACACTGTTTCCTTGTACTCTTCTGTTTTCTTTTCCCTTGTATGGCCTCATTGCATTGATGTGATGACATCATCTA
The DNA here is from genome assembly GCA_032362145.1 of Hypanus berthalutzae. Classification (NCBI taxonomy): domain Eukaryota; kingdom Metazoa; phylum Chordata; class Chondrichthyes; order Myliobatiformes; family Dasyatidae; genus Hypanus; species Hypanus berthalutzae. The sequence goes on from JAUOBT010000368.1 coordinate 4,261,006, forward strand.
TTTAGATTGCGTGCGGAAAAGTTTTCAATTTTACCTCGGTACATGTGACAATAATAAACCAATTTACCAAATTATTGTTGTTAATAATACAGCGTCCCACACCCCTGTTCAGTACCAGTTGCCAAAACTTCACTAAGCTCCCACCAAACACGCTGTATATCACTGAGATGCTTCTCGTCTCTCCCATTCATGGAGATTCATTTCCTTTTTTTCTACCTTTACTCAAACACTGCAACCGAAATCTACCCGCTTACTTTCTTGTCATTCTGATGGGCTATCAATCTGAAACATCACTGTGATTCTCTGCACAGATGCTGTCCGACTTGAGTATTTCACGCATATTCCACGCTTGTTTTGATGCAAGAGCAGTGGACACCTGTGATTCCCCAGTGTGCAGCTTTCACAAAATGCACAGTGTACCGCTCTCCATATTTCCACACCAGATCAACATTAATATCATCTGTTCATGATGCAAACAATGCTTTAGATAGACTGAAATGTTGTTGTAACGGGAGTGCAGTCAGGATTGCAATATGATATCAGGAGAATGTTCACCATCACAAGTAACTGGAACCAGAAGATGAGGACTGGACATTTTCTGGGATATCCATCACTGTCTGTTCTGGTGTCTGTGAAAAGAATTTTACTCTCTGTCCTAATATCCATAAGAACATAGGAAATAGGAGCAGGAGTGAGCCATCCAGCCCATCCAGCCTGCCCGCCTTTCAATAAGATCATGGCTGATATGTCTGTAAACTCAGCTCCATCTACCTGCATTTTCCCTATAACCCTTAATTCCCCCACTGTGTAAAAATCTATCTAACTGTTTCTTAAATATATTTAGTGAAGAAGCTTCAACTGCTTCCTTGGGCAGAGTATTCCACAGACTCACCACTCTCTGGGAAAAAAGCAGTATTTCTTCATCTCCATCCTAAATGTTCTCCCCTGAATCTTGACGAAATGTCCCCAAGTTCTTGTCTCACTTACCAAGGGAAACAACTTTCCTACTTCTATCTTACCTATCCCTTTTAAAATTTGTATTTTTCTGTAAGGTTCCCTCTCATTCTTCTGAGCTCCAGGAAGTATATTCACATGCAAGTCACTATTTCCTCACAGGTTAAACCCTTCATCTCTGGAATCAACCTGGTGAACCTCCTCTGAATTGCCTCCAAAGCCAGTATATCCTTCCTCAAGCATGGAGAGCAAAACTGCACACAATACTCCAGGTGCAGCCTCACCAGTATCCTGTATAGTTTCAGCATGACCTCCCTACTGTTGAATTAATTCCCTCTAGCAATAAAGGCCAATATTCTGTTTGCCATATTAATAACCTGTTGTACCTGCAAGCCAAATTTTTGCGATTCATCCAGAAGCAATCCCAAGTTCCTCTGCAGAACAGCATGCTGCAATATTTCACCATTTAAATAATAATCTGTTCTTCTATTATTCCTTCCAAAGTGGATGATCTCACATTTATCAACATTGTATTCCATCTGCCAGACCTTGGCCCACTCACTTAACCTATCAATTTCCCTCTGCAGGCTCTCCACATCCTCTGTACAATTTGTTTATCCACTCAGTTTAGTGTCATCAGCAAATTTTGCTACGCTGCACTCAGTCCCCTCTTCCAAATCATCAATGTAAATGGTAAACAGCTGTGGGCCCAGCACTGACCCCTGCGGCACCCCACGCACCACAGACTGCCAACTGGAGAAACACCCATTATACCAACTATCTGCCTTCTATTGGTTAACCAACCAATCCACTATCCATGCCAATGCACTTCTTCCGACTCCATGCATCCATACCTTATTTGTAAGTCTCTTGTGCAGCACCTTATCGAACAGCTTCTAGAAATCCAAGTATATGAAATCCAGCTGTTCTTCTCTATCCACTGCACTCATTGTGTATAACCATATAACAATTACAGCATGGAAACAGGCAATCTTGGCCCTTCTAGTCCGTGCTGAATGTCCTCAAAGAAATCCAGTAAGTGTCAAACAGGACCTGCCCTTTCTGAATCCATGCTGCATCTGTCTAATGAAAGCACTCCTTTCTAAATGTTTCGCTATTTCTTCTTTAATGACAGCATCAAACATTTTCCCAACTACTGATGTTAAGCTAACTAGATTATAGTTGCCCAGATCCTTTTGCCTTCATCCTTTTTTAAAAAAAAAGTAGCGTGAGATTTGTTGTCTTCCAATCAGCTGGGACCTGTCCAGAGTCTAGAGTTTTGATAAATGATTACCAACCCGTCTTCTATAACCTCCGCTAATTCCTTCAGCACCCTGGGCTTCATCCCAACAGGACCAGGCACTGATCAACATCAGGTCCTCTAGTTTGCTATTCACTAACTCTAAAGTGACAGTGATCTTATCAATGTCCTCACCTCCCATTTCGTCCGTAACATCCTTCTTTGGCATATTAAACGTGTCTTCCACCATGAAGACCGACACAAAATAGTCGTTCATTGCCTCAGCCAATTCCTTGTCACCGATTATCATTTTCCCTTTCTCTTCATACAAGGGACCTACATTGAATTTAGCCACCTGCTTCCACTTTATATATTTATATTTATATATTTGTGGTAGCATTGAATTAATTCATGTAATCTCAAACACTGAATATTGAAATGCAGTTATAAAGTTCATTGCCAGTTGAGCTATTTAACATTTTGACCATGTTCTCTGTTCACATGGAAGATGTTCAACAGAAACACAAGGAGACTCTGCGGTCACAAACTGAAACACTGAGAGTGAACACGATCCTGATGAGGGAGAAGGTGAAGGTTTTCCAGCTGATTGATCGATACACTGAGCTCACGGTCATTTCTAATGTTCGGCATCGGAGACTGGTGGGACCTGAACTGCTGGCCACCAGTTCAGGCCACCAAGTGTGGAGAGAGCAACAACTCTGCAGGGAGCTGGAAAAAATACGGACTGATCAGTTGTTCCAGAGCAGCTTTTCCCGGAGTAAATCCAAATCTGGGAGTTCAGCAGCAGTGGCTGGAGTCCGAGGGATTGGGAAGTCAACAATGGTAAAAAAGATTGTTTATGACTGGGCAATGGGGAAAATATACCAACAGTTCCAGTTTGTTTTCAGTTTCAAATTCCGGGATTTAAACTCAATTAACTGCAGAATAAACCTGAGGGAACTGATTCTGGTTCAATATCCTTACTTTGGGAATTTCCTGAGAGAGGTGTGGAAGAACCCAGAGGGATTGCTGTTTATATTCGATGGTCTGGATGAATTCAAACAAAGAATCGATTTTGCTGACAGTTGGAAAGACACAGCACCCAAGCACCAGTGCCCAGATCCCGAGTGGTGGTCTGAAGTGTCTGACATTGTGTACAGTTTAATCCAGGGAAAGTTGCTCCCAGGGTGTTCAGTGCTGGTGACTACCCACCCCACTGCGTTATATTTATTGGAAAAGGCAGATATCAGCGTCTGGGCTGAAATCCTGGGATTTGTTGGTGAGGAAAGGACGGAATATTTTATCAAGCATTTTGAAGATCAGACGGTGGCAGCAGCTGTTTTCAAACATGTGAAAGAGAACGAGATCCTGTACACCATGAGCTACAACCCCTCCTACTGCTGGATCCTCGCTCTGGCACTGGGCCCCTTCTTCACACAAAGTGTCAGGGACCCACAGCGAGTTCCCAAGACCATCACCCATCTACATTCCTACTATATTTACAACATCCTGAAAAACCACGGCTGTGAGACTGAGAACCCCTGTGATGTGTTACTCAGGGTTGGTCAGATGGCCTTCACAGGAGTGTCCCAGAACAAGTTTGTCTTTACAGATGGAGATTTGATCAACTATAACCTGCAGCCTTCCCCTTTCTTGACAGAGCTCTTGAAAAGAGAGGATTCTCCCCTCTGTGTGGTGTACACATTCCCACACCTCACCATCCAAGAGTTTGTAGCTGCAGTTGCACAATTTCTGAATCCACGTCCTGGGGATATCCTGAAATTCCTCTCTGAAGCCAACAATACGACAGATGGGCGATTTGAGGTTTTTCTCCGTTTTGTGGCTGGTCTCTGCTCCCCAATGACAGCTCGGGTCCTGGAGGAGTTTGTGGGTCCATTTCCTCACGAGACAACCTTACGGGTGATTGACTGGGTGAAGGAGAATTTCACCCGCCAGATTGGAAGTATATCTAGTGAAACTGGTAAACGGTGCCTTCTGCAAACTTTGCACTGCCTTTTTGAATCTCAGAATCATGGGCTGGCTCAGGCCACAGTGGGAGCTGTGGAAAAAATTTCATTCAGTGGATTTCAACTGACCCCAATTGACTGTGCGGTCGTGTCTCATGTCATTGGACTCTGTGATGCAATTAAACACCTCGACCTGTGGAACTGCGACATTCAGTATGAAGGATTCCACCACCTGGAACCCGAACTGCACAAGTACTGGGAGTTGGAGTAACTTGATTTATTTCTCACTCTGGACTGTGAAACGTGCGTTATGTTATTTCAATGTAAATGGATTTGCGTTTCACTGAGTAAATCAGATTGCGAAGAATTGTGAGAAATTAACAGGGGTTCGGTCGGTGATTTCCTAAGGAAAGGAGAGGTCTGCATTTCCTTCTGAAGAGATTTTGCAGTCATCGTCAGATTAGTGAACAACAGCCTTTGGTTTAATGTTAGTAAATCACAGGAATGCCCGTTTCTTGCTGCCTCTGACACGTCCATTGACACTGTTCCTTTTCCATGTTGCTGACACCCAGTCTGATACTGACTGCGACAGGTTCATCTGGAATTCACACTCTCTTCTCAGTGAAAGACAAGAGTGTGTTCGCAGACTGTGCCAGTGAGCTGGTTTGAAATACCATTATGATTTTGTCGACCCTTTGCCCTTCCCCATGTGTGACTATCACCATCAGTACACCCGTGCAACTATGCTCACGACCGGATACACAGCCCCATTGTGCGCACAGTCTCTTATATCCTCATCTCCTCTTCTTGTAGGATCATCTTTTCCCATTATTATCTTTTTGTTGGAATCCTCTTCCCCAAGCCTCTTCTCCTGTCTGATCTCACCTACATCTCCCTTCTTCCTGTGGGACATGCCTTCCTATCTATTTCCTCCCGTTGGATCTTTCTTCCAAATCTCTCCGTTGGGAGTGCTCCGCCATCTCCCATGGACATTTTCTTGTCCAGGACTCTACCTCCCTGTGGTACTTTCGAAGCACTTCAGAACGGCCTCTCTGTTCCATTCATGCCAGGATTGTTCTTTCATTTTCTCATTGTCCGGGAATGCAACAAGTCATGGGCAGGTTGCAGGATCACACCGACAAACAAACTTACTGAGGTTTGGTGAAAACCCTAGAGCTGGTCAGGGCGTGACATTGACTGTGATGGGAACTCCGATCAGGTATTATACCGAAGGGTTTATTATTTTCTAAAATTGCCCGGTGAAGAGAAATTCACACAGATCTATGGTTTGAATAATTTTTTTCATGATTTGTCTGTGTGTGTTTAGACTTGGGCATAATGAAGTGGGAGATTCAGGAATGAAACTGAAGGCTGCAGCTCTAAAGAATCCGGCGTGCAAAATACAGAAATTGTGGTAAGTAGCAGACTGTGGGAGATTATATTTACAGTCACTGGGTGTCTAAAACTTAACATTAATGTGATAAGTAATTGTGTCAGTGATAAACACTGGGGATTTGTACCGTCTGCTGTCTCTGTGTGTCCTTCACCCTCACTCTCTCTCTCATCCCCAGGCTGGGGAGAGTCGGTCTCACAGATTCTGGTGCCGAGGATCTTGGCTCCGCTCTCAGTACAAACCAAACACTGACAGAGCTAGATTTGAGTGGAAATAAACTTGGGAGATACAGGAGTGAAACTGGTGTCTGCAGCTCTGAGGAACTTAAGAGTGTAAAATACAGAAACTGGTTTAAGTACAAGACTGTGGGAGATTGTGTTTACTGTCACTAGGTGTCTGACACTGAACATTAATGTGATCAGTAATTGTGTTACTGATAAACACAGGGGATTTGTACCGTCTCCTGTATACCTGTGTCCTTTACCTTCTGTCTTACATTTCAGGCTGATTGACGTTGGTCTCACAGATTCTGATTCCAAGGATCTCGCCTCCACACTCAGTGCAAACAGATGGCTGATGGGGTTGGATCTGAATAAAAATAAACTGAGAGACTCAGGAACCTGGAGTGGAAAATGCAGAAACTGTGGTAAGCACCAGATAGTGGGACCTTGTGTTTACAGTCACTGGGTGTCTGACACTGAACATTAATGTGATCAGCAATTGTGTTACTGATAAACCCTGGGGAAATGTACTGTCTCCTGTCTCTTGGTGTCGTTCACCCACACTCTCTCTCTCAAATCCAGGCTGAACTGTGTTGGTCTAACAGATTCTGGGGCCGACGTACTCTTCTCCGCTCTCAGTACAAACCAACTGGATCTGGGATTGAACTGGAGGGGGCTGGATCTGGGATTGAACTCACTCACAGACAGATCAATCTCTGCTCTCCGTCGCCTTGTACTGACTCTTCCGAGACTGGAGTGGATCTTGTGAGAGTTTGTGTTAATGTTCAATGCGATAAAATATCAGTGGATCCGCATGTTTTCTGGTGTCATATTTTTATGTGAGTGTTGTTGAAACATTAACCCCAGTCCCCCGTTACTGACACTGTTGTGTAATCTGTTTATTTCATCTTTATCCTTTCATCTGTTTCAGGCTGGTGAGAAATCAGTTCAGTGAGACCGGGAGGAAGAAAATGATAACTCTGCAGGAATCCAGGCCTGGACTGAGGATGATCCTGTGAACATCCCAATTTGTGAACATCCCTCCCCACACGATGGCGATATTTTGGACGATATCCCTCCTTTCCCTTCAATTACCATGCTCCGCATTTGATATCCAACCTTTCCAATGGACTCCAGCTCCACCGACCTGTGACATTAGAATCTAATCACAGTCATGAAAATCCAACAGCACTGCTTCCATCGGATGCTTCCTCCTGAATTCCGCAGTCAGGAAGTGACCGGAGGCAAAGCTCAGTAAGGGACATCAGGGTCAGGATTGATTACCTGGCGCGGAAATCACTCTGCTGAGGATGGTACATTCAGCAGTGGCGTCAGTATAGTGATGTTAAATTGACAAATATCTCGGCAGTGACCCTGGATCAGCAGCAATCAGGACATGGCCCTGAAGTTTGATTTTATAAACATCGGTTCCGCGATGCAGAGTGACGGGGAAAAACGAGACTGATTATTCAACCGGTGACTCGTTGTCGCCGGTCAGTTAATTGTGTATGACTGTGGTGAGTCAGGAGCAGCTTATTCATTCCCGCTCCTTAGAAGTTCACATTGTGTTTAATTTGCCTTTGTCATAACAATCAGTTTCAGGTTTAAGATCATCAGAATATGCCTTGAAATTAGTTAACATTGTGGTAGGCATACAATGCAATAGATGACAAGAAATAAAATATGTATACAGTATGTACATATATGTATATTAAATTGTTAAGTTATACAAATAACAGAAATAAAAAAAGTAGTGTGGTAGAGTTCACGGGTTCAATGTTCATTCAAAAATTGTATGACAATGGGGAAGAAGCTGTTCCTGAATCGCTGAGTGTGTGTCTTCAGGCTTCTGTACCTCCTTCCCGTCAGTAACAATGAGAAAAGGCCATGTCCTGTGTGGTGGGGGACTTCAATGATGGACGCCGCCTTCCTAAGGCTCCGCTCCTTGAAGATGTCCTGGATGCTGCAGAGGCTGGTATCCAAGATGGAGCTGCCTAATTGAACAGCTCTCTGCAGTTTGCTTTGATCATGTGGAGTATGATCCCACGATTCCATAACACACCGTGATGCATCCAGGTAGAATGCTCACCATTATATATCTGTAGGAATTTTCATGTGTTTTAAGTGACTTAGTAAATGTCCTCAATCTCCTAATGAAATATAGCTGTTGTTTTTCTTTCTTTATATCTGAATCGATATGTTGCGACCAGATCAGATATTATGAGAAATTAACACACAGGAACTTGAAATTGCTCCCCCCTGCACTTCTGATCCCTCAATGAGGACGGGTGTATCCCACACTTTCTGAAGTGCAATATCACTTCTTTGGTCTTACTGACGTTCGGTGCTATGTTTTTGTGACACCACTCATCGAGCCGGCATATAGTGCTCCTGCATGCACGTTTGTCACCATCTGAACATCTGCTAATAACGGACAGATCTACAAGTTTATAGATGCTATTTGAGTTCAGCCTTGCCACACAATTAAGAGCAGTGGGCTAAGCAGACAATCTTGACGTGGGTCAGTGTTGATTGTTAGTGAGGTGGATAGGTTAGCTGCACAGTTTGTAGTCTACCAGCTAGAAAGTCAAGGATTCAGTTTCAGAAAGAAATGTGGAGACCCAGGTTCTCCTGCTCTTCAATCAGAACTGTGGTAATAATGGTGTTTTACGCAGAGCTGCAGTCAATAAACAGCATCCCGTCTCAGTATTTGTATTGTCCATGTGATGCAAGGCGGCGTGGAGATCCTGTGTGATCTCAGCTGTTGTAGACATTGTGGCGAAAGGCAAATTGCAGTGTGTCCAGTTCCTTGATAAGCCAGGTTGATTTTAGCCATGACCAGCTCTCGAAGCACGACAGCACCGTATATGTGAGTACGGTAGTAATTCAGCCAGCTCACACTGCTCTTCCTGGGCACGAGTATAATTCTTGATCTTTAGATGGAGCTAGGAACTTCCGAATGTTGCGGTGAGACATTGAAAATGTTTCTGAATACCTCCAGTTGGTTGACAAGTTTTCGGAAACTTAACAGGTATTCCTTCTGGGACTGCCACTTTGCAATGCTTCACTCTCCTGAGAGGCAGCCTGACGATTGCCTTTGGGACAGATTGTACGTTCACTGGGTGCTACGATTATCCTCAAAGGTGCTGTTTTATTCTCCCTTTCAAATCGAGCATAAAGTGTGTTCAGCTGGTCTGGAACTGAGGCATCACTGTCATTCAGGATGCTGAGTTGCGCTTTGTAGGAAGTAATGAAGGAAGGAAAGGTTAAAAGTTTGAGAGAGCCATGGTTTCCAAGGGATATTGGAAACTTGGTTAGAAAAAAAGAGAAAGATCTATAATAAATATAGGCAACATGGAGTAAATGTGCTTCTCTGGGAATATAAAGAATTAAGAAGAATCTTAAGAAAGGAATTAGAAAAGTTAAAAGAAGATACGAAGTTCCTTTGGCAAGTAAGACGAAAATAAATCCAAAGGGTTTCATTAGTTATATTAATAGTAAAGAGATAGTGAGGGATAAAGTCTGTCCCTTAGAGAATCAGAGTAGACGGCTATGTGTGGAGACGAAAGAGATGGGGGAGATTTTGAACGATTTCTTTTCTTTGGTATTCACTAGGAAGAAAGATATTGAATTGTGTAAGGTAAGGGAAACATGTAGGGAAGTTATGTAAACTAGTCCGATTAAAGAGGAGGAAGTACTGACGCTTTTAAGGAATATAAAAGTGGATAAATCTCCGGGTCCTGACAGGACCCCCAGGAGGTTGATGAAAGTTAGTTGTCGGCGTCCGGTCCGGTCCAAATCCCGCATTCCGTGTCTTGATCCTGTACGTAGACTCTGGACTTCAGGTCTTGCAGCTGTCCCTCCCGTCACCCTTGAGCCAGTTAGGATCCTCCTGGCTTTAGGAGGCACACCTGTAGCCAATTCAGCTGCAGGTGTTTATAAGGGGCCTTCGGACTGAGACCAGGCGGGTGGCCGTTTGTTCCGTATCCTGCTCTCTGCCGGCTTTGCAACTGCTCCGCATCCTGTTTACCCTGTCCCAGTTCGGACACGCTCTGTATTTGATCTGTCCAGGTTGGTCTTGTTCCCCTGCTTTCTCTGTCATGCGCTGGTCCCGCTGCTCCGCCCGTTTTGCCTTGCTTGCGCTGTCGCGCTGTCTGCCTGCCTCTCCCGAGTTACCTGGGGATCATGGCTGCCGTGTTGGTAACTATGGACCTAATCCCCATTTTACCCCATTGCCTCCGTCGGGGAGGTCCGGCGGTAATGCTGCTGCCCTGCGGAGTACTCTAACACCATCCCACGCACCTCACAACCTGCCTAGGATTCAGCCTGGGAGGCAGCCCAACCTGGGACATGTGCGTTCCGCCCGGGAGAGGGGGTCTCCTCCAGGCAAGCCATGTACCTCAAGATCCCGCCTTCTGCTCGACCTCTGGGATCCTCCTGCCTCGCCAGATTACTGGAATCCTGCTCTGTCTGCCTGAACTCTGGGATCCTGCTCTGTCTGCCTGAACTCTGGGATCCTGCTCATCCTGCCTGAACTCTGGGAAACTGCTCTGCCTGCCTGAACTCTGGAATCCTGCTCTGTCAGCCTGAACGCTGGAATCCTGCTCTTCCTGCCTGTACTGGGATCCTGCTCTGCCTGGCTGAACTCTGGAATTCAGCTCTGCCTGTCTGAACTCAGGAATCCTGCTCTTCCTGCCTGAACTCTGGAATACTGCTCTGCCTGCCTGAGCTCTGGAATCCTGCTCTGTCTGCCTAAGCTCTGGAATCCTGCTCTGTCTGCCTGAGCTCTGGAATCCTGCTCTGCCTGCCTGAACTCTGGAATCCTGGTCTGGCTGCCTGACCTCTGGAATCCTGCTCTGCCTGCCTGAACTCAGGAATCCTGCTCTGTCTGTCTGAGCTCTGGAATCCTGCTCTGCCTGCCTGAACTCAGGAATCCTGCTCTGTCTGCCTGAGCTCTGGAATCCTGCTCTGACTGCCTGAACTCTGGAATCCTGCTCTCCCTACCTGAGCTCTGGAATCCGGCCCTACCTGCCTGTATTCTGGAATCCTGCTCTGTCTGCCTGAACTCTGGGATCCTGCTCTGCCTCGCCTGAACTCTGGGATCCTGCTCTGCCTCGTCTGAAATCTGGAATCCAGCACTGTCTTCCTGAACTTTGGAATCCTGCTCTGTCAGCCTCAGCTCTGGAATGCTGCTCTGCCTGACTGTACTCTGGAATCCTGCTCTGCCTGCCTGAACTCTGGAATCCTGCTCTGGCTGCCTGACCTCTGTAATCCTGCTCTGCCTGTCTGAACTCTGGAATCCTGCTCTGTCTGCCTCAGCTCTGGAATCCTGCTCTGACTGCCTGAACTCTGGAATCCTGCTCTTACTGCCTGATCTCTGGAATCCTGCTCTTCCTGCCTGAAATCTGGAATCCTGCTCTGCCTGCCTGAAATCTGGAATCCTGCTCTTCCCGGTAGAACTCTAGAATCCTGCTCTGTCTGCCGGAACTCTGGAATCCGGCTCTGTCTGCCTGAGCTCTGGAATCCTGCTCTGACTTCCTGAACTCTGGAATCCTGCTCTGCCTGCCTGAGCTCTGGAATCCTGCTCTTCCTGCCTGAAATCTGGAATCCTGCTCTGCCTTCCTGAACTCTGGCATCCTGCTCTGCCTGCCGGACCTCTGGAATCCTGCTCTGCCTGCCTGTACTACGGAATCCTGCTCTGCCTGCCTGAACCCTGGAATCCTGCTCTTCATGGCTGAACTCTGGAATCCTGCTCTTCCTGCCTGAACTCTGGAATCCTGCTCTGCCTGCCTGTACTCCGGAATCCAGCTCTGCCTGCCTGAACTCTGGAATCCAGATCTACCTGCCTGAGCTCTGGATTCCTGCTCTATCTGCCTGAAATGTGGAATCCTGGTCTGCCTGCCTGTACTCTGGAATCCTGCTCTTCCTGCCTGAACTCTGGAATCCGGTTCTGCCTGCCAGAACTCTGGAATCCTGCTCTGCCTGCCTGTACTCTGGAATCCTGCTCTGCCTGCCTGATCTCTGGAATCCTGCTCTGTCTGCCTGAACTCTACAATCCTGCTCTTCCTGCCTGAGCTCTGGAATCCTGCTCTGGTTGCCTGAACACTGGAATCCTGGTCTACCTGCCTGAGCTCTTGATTCGTGCGCTATCTGCCTGAACTCTGGAATCCAGCTCTGCCTGCCTGATCTCTGGAATCCTGCTCTGACTGACTGGAATCCTGCTCTGACTGACTGAACTCTGGAATCCTGCTCTGCCTGCCAGAAATCTGGATTCCTCCTCTGTCTGCCTGAGCTCTGGAATCCTGCTCTGCCTGCCTGAACTCTGCAATCTTGCTCTGGCTGCCTGAACTCTGGAATCCTGCTCTTCCTGCCTGAGCTCTGGAGTCCTGCTCTTCCTGCCTGAAATCTGGATTCCTGCTCTGCCTGCCTGAAGTCTGGAATCCTGCTCTGCCTGCTTGAACTCTGGAATCCTGCTCTGCCTGCCTGTACTCTGGAATCCTGCTGTGCCTGCCTGAAATCTGGAATCCTGCTCTTCCTGGTAGAACACAGGAATCCTGCTCTGTCTGCCTGAACTCTGGAATCCTGCTCTGTCTGCCGGAACTCTGGAATCCCGCTCTGCCTGCCTGTACTCTGGAATCCTGCTCTGCCTGCCTGAACTCTGGACTCCTGCTCTGTCTGCCTGAACTCTGGGATCCTGCTCTGCCTCGCCTGAACTCTGGGATCCTGCTCTTCCTGACTGAAATCTGGAAGCCTGCTCTGCCTGCCTGTACTCTGGAATCCTGCTCTGCCTGCCTGAAATCTGGAATCCTGCTCTTCCTGGTAGAACTCTGGAATCCTGCTCTGTCGGCCGGAACTCTTGAATCCGGCTCTGCCTGCCTGGAATCCTGCTCTGCCTGCCTGAACTCTGGACTGCTGCTCTGTCTGCCAGAACTCTGGAATCCTGCTCTGCCTGCCTGAGCTCTGGAATCCAGCTCTACCTGCCTGAGCTCTGGAATCCTGCTCTGACAGCCTGAACTCTGGAATCCTGCTCTGCCTGCCTGTACTCTGGAATCCTGCTCTGGCTGCCTGAAATCTGGAATCCTGCTCTTCCTGGTAGAACTCTGGAATCCTGCTCTGTCTGCCGGAACTCTGGAATCCGGCTCTGCCTGCCTGTACTCTGGAATCCTGCTCTGCCAGCCTGATCTCTGTACTCCTGCTCTGTCTGCCTGAACTCTGGGATCCTGCTGTGCCTCGGCTGAACTCTGGGATCCTGCTCTGCCTCGTCTAAAATCTGGAATCCAGCACTGTCTGCCTGAACTCTGGAATCCTGCTCTGTCAGCCTCAGCTCTGGAATCCTGCTCTATCTGACTGAACTCTGGAATCCTGCTCTGCCTGCCAGAACTCTGGAATCCTGCTCTGCCTGCCTGTACTCTGGAATCCTGCTCTGTCTGACTGAACTCTGGAATCCTGCTCTGCCTGCCAGAACTCTGGAATCCTGCTCTGCCTGCCTGTACTCTGGAATCC
>JAUOBT010000368.1:4292397-4307588 GCA_032362145.1 Hypanus berthalutzae
ACACTGGGACAAGGCCATTCACCTGTTCTGTGTGTGAAAAGGGATTCAGGCAGTCTTCCCACCTGTGGACACACCAGACAGTTCACACTGGGAAGAGGCTGACCGCCTGCTGAATTTGTTGGGAAGGATTCACTTGGTCATCTGACCTAATGGCTCACCAGCAAATTCTCACCAGGGAGCGGCCGTTCACCTGCTCAGACTGCGGGAAGGGATTCACCAAAGCATCTAAACTGAAGGTCCATCAGCGAGTTCACACTGGAGAGAGGCCATTCACCTGCTCAAACTGTGGGAAGGGATTCACTTGCTCATCTCAACTGAAGGTACATCAAAGAGTTCACACTGGAGAGAGGGCGTTCCCCTGCTCAGATTGTGGGAAGAAATTCAGTTGTTCATCTCAACTGAAGGTACATCAACGAGTTCACACCGGGGAGAGGCCGTTCACCTGCTCAGACTGTGGGAAGGGATTCACTCTGTCATCTAAACTGAAGGTACATCAACGAGTTCACACTGGAGAGAGGCCATTCAGCTGCTCAGACTGTGGGATGGGATTCACTTGCTCATCTAATCTGAAGGTACACCAGTCAGTTCACACTGGAGAGAGGCCGTTCACCTGCTCAGACTGTGGGAAGGGATTCATTCAGTCATCTAAACTGAAGATGCATCAGAGAGTTCACTCTGGAGAGAGGCCATTCACCTGCTCAGACTGTGGGAAGGAATTCGCTCGGTCATCTCAAGTGAAAGTACATCAGAGAGTTCACACTGGAGAAAGGCCATTCATTTGCTCCAACTGTGGGAAGGGATTCACTCGGTTGTCCTCCCTAATTGCTCACCAGCGAGTTCACAACAGGGAGTGGCTGTTCACCTGCTCAGACTGTGGGAAGGGATTCACCTCATCATCTCAACTGAAGGTACATCAGCGAGTTCACTCTGGGGAGAGGCCATTCACCTGCTCAGTGTGTGGGAAAGGATTCACTCGGTCATCCAACCTACAAGCACACCAGTCAGTTCACACAGGGGCGAGGCCATTCACCTGCTCAGCGTGTGGGAAGGGATTCACTCGGTCATATAAACTGAAGGAACATCAGCGAGTTCACACTGGAGAGAGGCCATTCACCTGCTCAGAGTGTGGGATAGGATTCACTCAGTCATCCCACCTACAAGTGCACCGGTCAGTTCATACTGGGGAGAGACCGTACACCTGCTTAGACTGTGGGAAGGGATTCGCTTCGTCATCTCAACTGCAGAGACACCAGCGAGTTCACACTGGGTAGAGTCCTTTCTCCTGCTGTGAATGTGGAAAGGGATTCACTCAGTCATCTAACCTTATGTAACTCTCACTTCGCCTAGCAGCTTAATATACGGGTGTTCACCCCCACCCGCAGCCCGGCCAAACTTATGAAATCTCATTTGGGTGGATGCTGCGTGACGTGTCCCCGTTACAGATCAGTACCCCAAAATAACAAACAGTACACAATATGTCATTGCAGGACTGAGCTCTAGAATTCTTACTTTCACTATAGGGTTAGTAAAGAAAAAATAAGGGCCCATTTTCTCCATTTGTGTCTTCTCATCTGTCCCGGCAAGCGACCATGAAAATCTCTCTTGCAGACTCAAAGAAAGAACATTTCTCACATTGGATAGCACCGCACTCCAAAACCCTGTTATCTCTGCCACAGAGAAACCATTCCCTCAGCAGTAAAACATTACAGAGAGGCCATTACATTAGCAGTGAAACATTGCAGCATGTTACACCTGTGAGACACTGGCGGGTTCACACTGGGGAGAAAGTTTCAAAAAGGTGCATGCTGGATATTTGTCCATCACCGTTGCTGAATGTAATTTCGAGAGTGACTGTCAGTGCTGAATTCTGCAATTATTGCTGCTGCTCACCACATCCAGTTCTGCACCCTGGTCACTGGGCATGGGAGGAGTTTCTTCTGCTGCACATTTACCTTTAATGGGACTGGAGTTTAATATTCTCGATCTGAGACAAATAAATCAGTTATATTTTAAACTCTGTCTCCGGTACTTAGTGAATTTATAACACACCTAGTGTTCAGTAGAGAGTCAACTCAGGCCATTTGGACCATGCCAGTGATTCAGTTCCACGACAGTCCTTTTAAATCCTCCTCTGTTGTTCCCCTCTCACTCTCCCTGTGGTGATGGGTTCCAAACAGTCACCGCTCCGTGGGTGAAGAATATTTCGCAGACTAAAGAAGTCGAGCTGACTGCAGTTCTGTCTGAGATGTTCTTTGCCCCTCTAATCTCTGGGCTGAGGAAGAATGACAATGGGAGTTAACCTAAAAAAAAACGAAACACGAGAAAATCTGCAGATGCTGGATATTCAAGCAACACACATAAAATGCTGGTGGAATGCAGCAGGCCAGGCAGCATCTATCAGAAGAAGCACTGTCGACGTTTAGGGCCGAGACCCTTCATCAGGACTAACTGAAAGGAAAGATAGTAAGAGATTTGAAAGTAGTAGTGGGAGGGGGAAATGTGAAATGATAGGAGAAGACTGGAGGGGGTGGAATGAAGCTAAGAACCGGAAAGGTGATTGGCAAAAGGTATACAGAGCTGGTGAAGGGAAAGGATCATGGGATGGGAGGCCTAGGGAGAAAGAAAGGGGGAGCGGAGCACCAGAGGGAGGTGGAGAACAGGCAGAGTGATGGGCAGACAGCGGCAAAAAAGGGGAGGGGGAAAAAACTAAATATATCAGGGATGGAGTAAGAAGCGGAATTAACGGAAGTTAGAGAAGTCATTCTGAGTCGGCTGGTGTGGTATACTGCGTCCGGTGCTCCCAGTTCAGACTTCTATATATTGGTGAGATCCGACGCAGACTGCGAGACCGTCCCATTCCCATTTTGATATGTCTATCCATGGCCTCCTCTACTGTCTAGATGAAGCAACGCTCAGGTTGGAGGAACAACACCTTATATACCGTCTGGGTAGTGGTAGTCTCCAACCTGATGGCACGAACATTGACTTCCGTAGAAGAAAAAGTGAATTACAGAGAGAAGGGTTGTCCAAAATTGTTTAGAAAAGAACACTGGCAGGGATGACGACAAAATGGCTGAAATCTCTGGAACCAATTCGGAAAGTACATGATAAGCCGTATGTACCAAAGAGGAAGAAGTATTCCAAAATCAAGATGATATAACTGTAGCTAATGAGAAGGCAAAGCTAACATAAAAGCCAAAGTGAGGGCATATAACAGATCAAACAATGGTGGGAAGTTAGGGTATTAGGAAGCTTTTAGAAAGCAACAAAAGGGTACTAAGAAAGTAATTGAGAAGGGAAATATGGAATGCAAAGTTAAGTTAGCCAGTAATAAAGAGGATACCAAATATTTCTTCCGATACATAAAGTGTAAAGAGTAGTGAGAATGTATATTGGACCACTGGAAAATGAGGCTGGAGGGGTAGTAATAGGGGACAAGGAGCTGGCGGATGAACTGAACAAGTATTCTGCATCAGACTTCACTGTAGAAGACATTAGCAGTGAAAGTCCAGATGTCAGTGGTCAGAAGTGTGTAAAGTTACATTACTCGGGAGAAGGTTCCTGTGAAACAGAAAAGTCTGAAGGTAAATACGTCACGTGGACCAGATGCTGTACACCCTAGAGTTCTGAAAGGGTGGCTGAAGAGATTGTGGAGGAGGGCAGTAATGATGTTTGAAGAATCAATGGATTCTGCTGTGGTTCTGGAAGTCTGGAAATTGGGAAATGTCACTCCACTCTTCCAGAAGGGAAAGAGGTGGAAGAACAGAAATTTTAGGTCAGTTTGTCTGACCTCACTCATTGAGAAGATATTGAATATTGAAGTCGGTTGTTGAGGATGTGTTTTCAGGGTATTTCAAGGCACGTGACAAAATCGGAAACTCTCAGCATGTTGTCTTCGAGGGAAAATCTTGTCTGACAAGTATGTTGAAATTCTTTCAATTCATTGAAGTAACAAGTAAGATAGGCAGAGGAGAATTGGTTCAGATGTGTTTTCAGAGCTGGATTTATAGAAGGTCCTTGACAAGATTCCTTCCATGGGTCTGCTTAACAGGCTATGGCATGATATTACAGGAAAGATTCGTGTGTGGATAATGCAGTGGCCGATTGGCACGAGGCAAAGAATAGTAATAAGGGGGACTTCTCTGGTTGGCTGCCAGTGAGTTGTGGTGTTCCACAGGGATCTGTGTTGGGACCAATTCTTTTATGTTTTATGGTAATGAGTTAGATGGCAGAATCGATAGCTCTTTTGCAACGTTTGCTGATGATACCAAGATAGGTCGAGGGACAGGTAATTTTGGGGAACTAGAGAGCCTAAAAAAGGACTTTGATTAGAGGAATGGGCAAAGAATTGTTAGATGGATCACAGTGTAGTGAACTGCATCGTCATGCACTTTGGGAAAAGAAATAAAAGTGGCAGCTGAAATGCAGTGTTGGGACTGCGGGTCTGCAGTCAGGTTCTCTGGTTACCTCGGCATAATGTTGCACGAACATTATTAGCAAAATACTCCGATACAATCTGGGTTTCATTTCGATGCAGACAAAAATGCAATTTTGGAACTACAAATAAAGTACATTTTCACGGTGGTAGAGAAACGCTCAAACACACCTCACCATCTCTGAAAACTTTTCCGAGCCCTATAGCACTCCTCATTTCTGTAAACCCCACTGACCCCGACAGCACTCGCCATCTCTGCAAAACCCTCCACCAATCACACTGGTGCATTGAGCTGACCCGAGAAAGACACTGGCCAGTGGCAGGTGGCAGGGTTTATAAAACATCCTCATGCTTTTTGTTTATAAACGTACCAATCTGCATGGTTATCTTGACTAAACCTCCTCCCACCTTGCTTCCTGTAGAAAAGCTATTACCTTTTTTATATTTCCTTCATCTCCGCTACATTTTTTGGCAGAATGAGGTTTTCCTTTCCAGGTCGTCAGAAATGTCCTCCTGCTTCAATGATCGCAGTTTCCCTTCCACCAACATTGATGCCGATCTCACACCTGAGAGTGACAGATACAGAATGAAACCCACACTCTCACACTGTAACAGAGACTGACATACAGAATGAAACCCACACTCTCACACAGTAGCAGAGACTGACAGATACAGACTGAAACCCACACTCTCACACAGTAACAGAGACTGACAGATAAAGAGTGAAACCCACACTCTCACACTGTCACAGAGACTGACAAAGAATGACACCCACATTATCCCACTGTAACAGATACTGACAGACACAGAGTGAAACCCACACTCTCAAACTGTAGCAGAGACTGACAGACAGAATGACACCCACACAGTGTGGCAGAGACTGACAGATGCAGAATGAAACCCGCACTCTCACACTGAAACAGAGACTGACAGATACAGAATGAAGCCCAAACTCTCAAACTGTAACAGGGACTGACAGATACAGAAAGAAACCCACATTCTCACATTTTGGGAGAAACTGATATGTTAGTAATGAAATGCATAGTCTCACTCTAGAGTTAGAGAGAGAGTGTGTGTCTGTATGTGTATGTGAGAGTATGAGTGTATCCTTGCTTGTGTGTTTGTGTGTGTGTGAGACAGTATATGTATATGTGTGTCATGGTCAGGTCCATGGAATCTGCATTCCGGTACACGGTCCAATCAAGTTCCTTATTCCAGGTTTCCCAGTTTTCCCCAGTTTCTGTTGAGGCAGCTGATTCTCGTTTGGGCTTGCTTCATAAATAGCTTCAGGATTCAGCCTCTGGCTGCTGGATTGTTCCTGTCCAAACCCCCTGTCTGTAACCCTTCCCTTCACTTTCCTCCTGGAGCCTTGCTTCACCTAGAAAATCACCTTGCCTCACCTGGAGCCTTGCCTCGCCTGTAACCCTTGCCTTCACTGCTGTCAAGTTCAACCACCGGAGCAAGATAAGAAACAGACTTTCGTTGTTTTGAACTGTCTCTGTATCCACGCTTTCGGTAGGTAGGTCCGGCCGTTTGCTGCTACCTAACATCAGAACAGTCTCTGTGTCCTCGCTTTCGCTAGGAAGGTCTGGCTATCAGCCGCTACCTTGTGTTGGAATCTGTCTCATAGTATTCTGCATGCTGTGTAATGATTCCCGGCCCCACGTCCTGTACGCAAGTAGGCGTCTCGGCTTCTGTTCTGTGTAATGAGTTCCGGCCTTACGTTCTGTTTCCAAGGAGGGGTCGGGGTTCTGTGTTCTATGTTCCTGTCTCGCTCTCAACCAAGGCTCTGCTTTCCTGTGTCTTCCTCGATCAATTCAAGGCTTCAGGATCTCGTCCAGTCCTAGCCACATCCAAGAACCTTGTACTGTCCAAGCCACGGCTTTGTGTTGTTGTCATGTCCATGTGCCTCGCCCAGCACAGGAATACCTTGCCCAGCCCGGTGCTGGGGTTCCCTCGTCCTGTGGTGGAGTTCCCTTGTCCTGTCCAGGAGTCTCTCGTACAGTCCTGTTGCCTCTCCTCGGCCTATTGCCACATGTTATCCTCGCCTGGTTCTGGAGTCCGAGCCCGAGTCAAGACCCAGGTTCTGGGTCCTCGCCCGGTCTCTGGCTCGGAGTCCTAGTCCCAGTTCCCAGTTCTTTGTCCTCGTCTAGGTCCCACTATCCTACTCTAGTCCTAGCCCAGGCCTGGAATCCTTGTCTTGTCCAGGGCTTGTGTCTAATATAGCTTTATTTGATGGCATGGCCTATTTTACAGTTCTGCGAAGGGCACTCCAAAGAATATGCCAACGACAGGGACATTTTATTTTAAACAGTGAGATCAAATCGGAATGGAATCTATACACGGCTGAAAGTATTTTGTTAAATCATGCTGGTATTGACACCATAGAGAAACCAGTTGATGGCTGTGCTCGTAACCCACAGAACAGCGAGTGACAGCCTTATCAGCTCAATAGATTCCTATAGCTAATTGAACACCACAGTATTTGAGTATCTAACTGTTCCTCAGGCAGATTCAGGAGCGGCTTTGTCTGTCACTTTACCGTTTCTAAGTCCACAGCACGACTAAGTAATTTTATGCATATAAATTTGAAGATACATGAGTTACACACGAACATACGTACACATGAGCACACACGCAACCACACCTATGCACACATCCACATGCACGTAAACACTCACATTCACGCATGAACACACACGCACAAATACACACAGACACATATGCACATAAACATACATACACACAGATAATACAGATGGGGAGAAGATAGTTCAAGAGATGGAGGGGACCATGGACAGTTCTGGACTTAGCGAAGATATGGAAAATAAACATTATTCTGGGGAAGCTGATCAGAATGACCTAAATACCGATGTCGTCCAGGGCTGATGGAGAACCGGACAGAGAGTCTTTATACACAGCGGGTATGTTTTATATCTGGTGGCACATAATGGGACGGGATGAGGTGGTTTTTGTGCCTGTGCGGCCACAGTGGAGCTGCTGAAATAGGAAAAGCTGAATGATATTAACTGTAAGTCTGCAGGTGAAGACTGAGAGAGGTTTCATGTGCCCCTGGATCCAGAGCACATTGAGGAGAAACCGGATCTATTTGTAGATGAAACAGCAGGTGTCCCAAAGTTGCTGAAAATGCTGGAAACATCGATTCCGGATTGCTTGTGGAAAGAGAACCACAGTGAAAGTTTCAGGTTGGAAAATGGAAACAGTCATGACTGCTGTCAATGCAACTGTGGAAAATGAACCCGCTCATTGTTCACTTAATGATCTCACTGCACATATTGGTCAAATTACACAGCGGGATCTGACTGAGGTAATACAAATAATATTGACGTGTTCATGTTACGTGCCCACAGCATTTGGACCCGGGACACTGCCGGTGATGTAATTTGTTTGTTCAATAACAATGGGCAGAGGTGGGACCTTGTCACTGGAGATTGATCTCCTTTATAAATCAGAGCCTGTTGCAGTACGTCAGTCCAGAGTGTCTTGTGACCTGTGGAATTCAGAGTAATAGCGTTCACTACGTCACTCAAATGCGATATCCAGTAATCTGGCGGATAGAAGACATTTACTACCCGGTTATTTCAGCCATTGGACTTTCCGGCAAGCCGCTGACACACCTGCAAACGGCAGAAACTGAGAGTTAATTCCGATGTTCTGAAGTGTTTCTCTCGCTACTAGTTTCCACAGCCACCTGTCTATTTCCGTGACTAGTCAATAATTTCTCTGTTTCCCTCCTTTTCTCTTGCAGTTTACTTGGTTGTGATTGTTACCCTGTTCTGAGGAAAGTGCGGTCTCTCCAAATGTATCACTTGCTACCTGCTGGGAATGGCAGAGGCCGATTATCTCTGATTTATGATTTAATCGTTATCTCTGACCCTCTGCTGAAGTGGACTGTTTACATATACTTTAAGTCTTCTTTCCTCTATAGGACTCCCGTTTGCAGGGTCACTTATTGCCTGCTTTAGCAAACACCGGGGTCTCTGTCTGGCTGACAGTCGTGTTCACCTGTGACAGATTTGTGGCCATTTGTTGTGACAAGCTGAGTACAAAATATTGCATTGAAAGAATGGCGGCTGTGGTTAGCGGGGCAGTGAGTGTTCTGGGCTGTTTACATAGTTTCCCTTTTTACTTTACATTTGAGCTTTTGGTAATTATTAAAGGAGTTTTCTATGGCTGTGCGAGCAAAGCGAGCCCATACGTCGCCTTCGTGGATCGCATTTCACATGTTTCTTCGCATTTTTATACCTTGTCTCCCGTTTGTTCTGATTTTATTGGTCAATGCTATGATAGTTAGTTGGATCATTTCCACCAATAAAGTCCGGAAGGAGCTCCGGGTCCGCAGCAACGGAAAGAAAGTCAAGGGCCCAGAGATGGAGAACTGAAGGAAATCGGTCGTTTTACGGGTATAACGGGTAGTTTTGTATTTCTGTGGTTAACACGGCTGGTATTTGTTATCTACTGACGGGTTGCAAACATCACCCTTTATTTGGGCATAGATCCGATTAATATCGTGGATTCCACGGCGATGATGCTGTAGATCCTCAGCTCCTGTACCAAAACGTATATTTACGCCGTGACTCAGATCAAGTTCAGAGAACAGCTGAAGAACGCATTGAAATACCCGCTGAAACTGTTAACTAATTTCATTAAATCTTAGAGCGACCGTTGGTCTCTACAGTGGAATTAAATCAGTCGCCATTTTCCTCCATAAGATAGCCACTTGCAGATATGTAGAACCATGGTTAACAATTGAGCACTCCGAAATATGCCTGCATTTCCTGGTGATACACTTCATTCGATGTCCATGATGTAGTGGTGAAATTTGTCCTTCATCAGATATGCAATATGTAAGCATCAGCTAAGCTGTAATTCATCCCGATGAACACTCTGTAGAAGACGGGAACTGTCGGGGACGGTTCACTCATGCCCCGCCCGTTTTATTTTCATTCTCTCCTCTCCGGAGTAAGACGGTGTTTTACTCCGGGCTGGTCCAGTCAGAATGGATCAGCTTCCTTTTCAATATCCTCCCCGCTGTTTCTCATTTTACTATTCAGTGATGCTCTTGATGTTTTGCTCCCAATCTCCCACTCGATCACCTCGATTCCAGTGTAAACTCCCCATCGCCTGTATACAAATTCTGAATGGTGAGTTGCAGCATGAGGAATCGTTATTGG
The DNA here is from genome assembly GCA_032362145.1 of Hypanus berthalutzae. NCBI lineage: Eukaryota > Metazoa > Chordata > Chondrichthyes > Myliobatiformes > Dasyatidae > Hypanus > Hypanus berthalutzae. The sequence goes on from JAUOBT010000368.1 coordinate 4,302,028, forward strand.
ACCTTCACACAGCGGAGTAATATGTGTTTTGTTTTCTTTTTCAACCCTCCCTCCATCTCCGGACTGCTCTCTCTTTGTCCTTTCATATCTGAGTCTTTATCTCTGTTCACCTCCCAAGGCCCCGTGACGATCTGTTTCCTTACTTCTCCCTCTGTGCCTGTTTCTCTCTGTCCACACAGCCGGTCCCCAGCTGAACAAAACACATCTCATTGCAGTATGTAGGAATATATTTTTACACTGATAATAAATGTACGTAGAACTTTAAAATACTAAAGCAACAGGAAAATGCATTTGATTTTTTAATCACTGTGTGTGGAACTAATTGGATTCTATCTGGGTATGTAATCGATTTTTGAAAATAAATGATACTGAAAATCCGAATAAAAACGAATTAGCTGTAATTACCGTTCATCACGAGGGGGATAAAAAAAACAATACATCTTGTCTGGTGTTTGGAGGACTCTATCTTTTGTATTGATCATCTGATGCGGCAAACCACACGTAGAAAAATCGCAGAAATCCTTTAAAACGTGCTCTACTGCTCTCTGACGGAACATTACTCTGTTTATAGAATTTCCTGTTTCGTCCAACTGAGGTCCCGTCTTCCACCCAATCGGAGTTTTACAGCACCAGTGAAGTAAGAGTTGAGATGACGGATCACCTTTCAAGCGTGAATAGATTATCCATTTTCCTCAACAGTCTATGTCCTTCTGCAGCCTCCCTCCTTTCGCAACACTTGCTGCACCTCACCTGTCTACGTATAGTCCGCAGTCTTGGCTGCAGAGCTATCAATTTCATCATGGTAAAAGGAAGCGGTCCCAACACATCCCTGTGGAACACTCCTTGTCACCGGGAGACAATGAGAAACTCATCCCTTTCGTCCCACACTTTTCCTGCTATTAATCTATGTATGCTAGTATCTTTCATGTAATACACTGCGCGGATTCCTCTGCGGAATCTTGTAAAATTTCTTCTAAAATTTGAAGTGCACAACATCCACCGATTTTAATTTGTCCAGCCCGCTTGTTATTTCCTCAAAGAATCCCAACGGGTTTGTCTTTCCCTTAATCCTTTGTATGTCTGCCCCTGGTCCCTGTATATCTAGAATATGGATGCGAACAAGTTGACATGTAAGGTCAATAGAAAGGCTGAGGAATATTTAGTTCTAACATTGCCCTTGATGGTTAGCATTGAGTTAATCGGTGGAATGGACTATTTCTATGGTGTTTATCCCTCTGTCTCCCTCTCAAAATCCACACTGCTCTGCTCTCTCGGGTTCTGTCTGGTTCAACCAGATAATCTCTCATTCTATAACCTTTAACCATTTGTGATAGGGCAACACCTTTGATCCAGGAATTCGCTAAGGTAATATCTTCTGGAATGTCAACGTAAACGTATTCTCTCGGAAGTAAGGGATTCAGAGCCGTACATAATTCTCGAGGTGTGGCTCTGCTAATTCTCTGCACAATTGTATTTCCAAAATCCAGACCTGTTGTAATAAATACAATTGTATCATTTGCTGCCTTCTCTGCTTGATGCACCATCAAACTATCTATTCTATATCGCACACGCAAGAACCTCTCAATCCCTTTGACTTTCACACGCGTAATCTTCTTTACTTGCTTCCTCACTCTCAGTTTCCCATCATTAACCTCAATGTACAGATTTCCATTTACTCTTTCTATCTATCAGTACGTAAGTCCAAATTTGCGCTTTAAAATCGGCCTTCTCAGCTCCTTCAGTTGTTAGAAAACTTGGAAAAACCCTCTAGTCGTGCTTACAAGTGAAAATACAGACGATGTCCGTGTCGGGTACTGGCTGAATCGAGCGACGAAACCCGAGCCCCAGGCTATATGGAAGTAACAGAGAGCGAGGAATGACACAAGGTTTTGACGATTTAAGAAACCGTACGGATCGAAATGGCCCGTTGTCGGAGTCGCAGGCGAGGGATTGTCCGGCTCTGCTCGCTTCTCCGCGCGGTTTGCTCGTCTCTCGGCTGGCCTGAGACTGTGACCTGCAACTGGTGGATTCTCGCCCGGCTGCAGTGATGCCTGACTTTGTGACCTTCAGTTGTGAATACTGTTTCCGTGCTTTTATTTTGTACGATATATTTCTCTCTCTCTCTGCACACTGGGAGCTCGTCAGTCCTCTTTTGTTTTAATGAGTTTTATTGGGTTTCTTTGCTTCGTGGCTGCCTGGACTGAGACGAGCCCAAGGTTGTATAAAGACTGCACACTTTGATAATAAATGAAGGGACAGACGCAGACAGAGTGAAAAATCGTAACAAATCGATATCGTATGTTTTGCCGACATTCACGCAAATCTTTCGGTCCCAAGGTATTGTGGTGGCATTAGCAATGATCCTTCGAGAAACACAATATTTTCTAACAGTTTGGACAAATGGAAACGTGTTTCACTCTTTAAGAAGGGGAGGGAGAAGCCAAAGAAAGAACGTTCGCTGGACGGCAGTGTTTGGGGCGATGTTAGAGTCCATGATTAAAGATGGAGTGTCGCGGTACTTGGAGGCACATAATAAAACAGACCAAAGACAGCATGGTTTCCACAAGGGGAAATCTAACCTGATAAATTGTTTGGAATTCACTGGGCAAATAACAGGCAGAATAAACAAAGGAGAGAAACTGAATCTCGCTTACTTGCAGAACTCGTTGACAAAGCTCCTGGCTTGAGTCTGCTAAAACAATATAAAAGCCCCTCATAATACAGAAGAGATACAGCCATCTCGAGACGAATAGCTGACTGGGTGGAGGCAAACTGTGAGAAAAAAGGGGGACTTTTTTTCTGGTCAACTGCTGGTGACTGGTCGGAATGAGGGCCGCAACCATTCACATCATATGAGGATGAATCACGATAATCAAACTGGGGGCTTTGTGGCCATGTTTGCGGACTGTCCAAATAGGTAGGTAGTCAGTCTTGAGGAAACAGAAAGTTTGCCGAATACCTTGGGCAGATCAAAAAATGGACAATCGAACGGCGGATGGACTATTGTCATCGTCGTAGGTCGCATCTGGAATTTATATTTGGCGGACGATTTCCCTCCACACCGCTCTGACATATTGGGAAATCATGTACATGGCAGGTTCCAGCAGTGGTTTGCCTTTGCCTTCTGCCGCATGAGTTTATGGAGATCACCACCTCTTGCAGTGGATGACCAGAGCGTTTAAGTGCCTTGTCGTGCTTTTAGGGATCCACCAACGCCTGCTGGCCTGCCTTCTTGACCATTGGACCATTAATTGTTCTCTTCCACACTATGCCACGGTCAGACTTCACCCGCTGGGACAGACAGACCCCCTACCTCACCGAGGGTCGAAGACCCATTGGCTACCCTCACCCGGTTTAGCCCGTCTGCCAAGACGGTTTACTGGGGTGACACCGCTGCACGTGTTACAGCTACTTACAGCCACAGACAAGAGCTGAGCGGCAGGTGGGGACCAAAGGTGGACGAGCCGCCCTGAAAAGGCCCCCCCACCAAATGTGCTACCGCTCCCTAGATAACCCATCCATCCTAGATGGACTACATTTCAGGGAATTGTCTACTCGGGACAAAATCGGGGAAGAAGAGCCCTAACAGGAATTCAGAAACCTAGTGCGGGATTCTCTTACTCCTGCCCCACTGAACTCATTTCTGCATACCTTGACACTGCCTTATCTCCCCTTGTTCAATCTCTTCCTACCTATGTTCGTGACATTTCGCATGCTTTGATTGTTTTTTCAATGATTTTAAGTACCCGTGCCCCCACCGCATTATTTTCACCATGGACGTCCAGTCCCTATATACTTCCATCCCCCACCCGGACGGTCTCAAAGCCCTTTGCTTCTTTTGGGATTCCAGACCAAACCAATTCCCCTATAGCACCACTCTCCTCCGTCTAGCGTACTAATTAGTTCTTACTCTCAATAACTTCTCCTTTGGGTCCTCCCACTTCTTCCAAACCACGGGTGTAGCCATGGACACACGTATGGGTCCCAGTTTTGCCTGCCTAAAAAAAAAGTCCTGACAAAGGGTCTCGGCCCGAAACGTCGTCAGTGCTTCTCCTTATAGATGCTGTCTGGCCTGCTGTTTTCCACCAGCATTTTGTGTGTGCTGTTGTTTGAATTTCCAGCATCTGCAGATTTCCTCGTCTGTATTCTCTGTTGTTGCCAGTTTGAGATGTTTTGCAATGTCAACATTTATTTCGAGAGAACTAGAAAATAAAAACAAATGTGTAATGCTGAGCCTTTATAAGGTTTATTGTGGTTGTGGTTGGAATATGGTGAACGGTTTGGGTCTCTTATCTAAATTGGATGTGCCGGCATTAGAGACAGCCCAGAGGATGGTCACGAGAATGATGCCTGGAAGAAAAGAGTTACATATGAGGAATATTTTTGGACCCTGGGTCTTCGTCGCTGGAATTTGTAAGAATGAGATCGGGATCTCATTGAAATCAATCGAAAATTGTCAGGCTAAGATAGAATGGAGATGGAGGATTTTGATGTAGTGTTAGAATCGATGGCTAGCGGGAACACCCTCAGATAAGGACGTCCCTTTAGAAAAGGGACGAGAAAAAAGTTCTGTAGCCAGAAAGTTATGGATTTGTGGAAATGATTGCCACGGATAGTCGAAAATGGCAAGTAATTGGATACATTTAAAGCGGCGGTTTAAGAGGTGGACAGGTCGTAAGGGGCTCAAATGTGACGAGGAGAAGGCAGGGAAATGGAGTTGAGAGGAATGATATGCAAGACCGTAAGAGCAGAATTAGGCCATCTGGCCCATTTGGTCTGCTCCGCCATTCAATCATGTCGGATCCTTTTTTATTCTCTCCTCATGAAATCCAGTTCCCAGCCCTCTCCCCGCAACGTTTGGAATCATGTCCAATTAAAATCCCACCAACCTCTGACTTAAATACACCCAACGACCTGGCCTCCACAAATGGATGTGGCAATTAATTCCACACATTCACTACCTTTTGGCTAAAGAGGTTGCTCCCTATCTCTGTTTTGAAAGGGCGCGCCTGTATCCTGACGTTGTGCCCTCTTGACCTATACTCTCCCACCATGTGAATCACCCTTTTACACATCTACTCTCTGTAGTCATTTCAACATTCGAATAGTTTCAATGAGATCCCCCTCTCAGCCTTCTGACTTCCAGCGAGTACAGTCCCAGAGCCATCAAATATCTTTGTGAACGTGCTCCAGACTCTCTTCAATGCTGGCACGTGTTTTCTCAGATGAAGGACCCAGCACTCTTCACAATACTCAAGGTGAGGCCTCAGCCGTGAAGAAATGGCGGAGAAACATCAATGAAAACATAGCCTAATTCTCTCCCTATATCTTGCGGCATTGAGGCCAAATTTGGTGATAAATTAATGCTGAATGTTGCTTTTCATGATTCACATAACAAACCCTCTGGCGTCGCTGTGAAAAATTTGGAGGCTTGGATGCTATAAACTGACAGTTTCAAAGGTGGTTCCCCATGATTAACATTTCACGACGAGGGTGGGATTCGAACCCACGCGTGCAGAGCACAATGGATTAGCAGTCCATCGCCTTAACCTCTCGGCCAC
>JAUOBT010000368.1:4342516-4359172 GCA_032362145.1 Hypanus berthalutzae
ACCATCAGATCCGCTGTTGCCATTCCAACCAGGTAACGGGTGATGCATTTGGAGAGTCCGCATTTTCCCCGAGAAAGAATCACAATCGCTGTTAAATTAACTGCAGGAATTTAGGGAGGGGCGGGGTAGTGAAATAACAGAAACATTGTTAGCTGCAGCAGTCTGAATTCCCAACATTTTTACAATACTATACAGGGTTTTGTTTTTTTTTTGGGAAGTGGACGGCAGAAATCCAGTGTGTGCGGACTGCGTCAGTGCACTCCAGCTGCTGGACAATAATGAACTGGAGGGAAGGGCTTGGGCAAACTTCCGACACTTTGGATCGAGGCATCTGATTTCCACTACTCACGTAATGGTGAACGGTCGATCGCTGCATTGAACATAGAAACATGGAAAACCTTCAGCACAACACAAGCTGTTCGCCCTACAAAGTTTTGGTGAAAATGTCCCTATCTTACGGATTACTAGGCTTACCCATAGCCTTCTATTTTTAAGCTCCATGGACCTACCCAAAAGTCTCTTAAAATACCCTATCGTACCCGCCTCCACCACATTTGCTGGCAGCCCATTCCACGCATTTTCCACCCTCTGAGTAAAAGAATACCCCTGACATCTCATCTATATCTGCTCCTCAGCACCTTAAACCTGTGTGCATTTGTGGGGGAAAAACCTTTGACTATCGACTCGATCAATGCCTTTCATCACAATTCCCATCATTAGAAGTGAAATAGCTGAAGGAATTATTTGTAGTGAAATCCTGAAGTTTAATGCATAAGTTATAATTTAGTAGCTTCTGGAAGAAGAGACCTGAGTGCCGGGCAGTTGATAAAAGCTTCAGATCGGTTCAGAAAGCCGAGCACGGTGAAATCATGAAACAACAGCAATATCGGCACCAACGTAATTGACGAAAGAAAAAAAAAACATTGAAAAGATATGGAAACTTAATAACAAGTTTATCAGACGCTTGAATTTTCCATTCTGGAAACACATTTCAGGCGGAGGTCGCATCTGTGCTCAGTAAAAGGTCCAAACCGCGCAGCGGAACAACAGCAGACAAGACGATGCACCATGTATATAATGACCAGCTCCAGTACCTTACCAGGTATACCGACTGCTACTATAGCAGGGTAGAAAACGCCCGCGATGTAGTAATTCGCTGGATATCCCATACTCCGTTAAAGGCAGCGTTCAGTTGTACTGAACGTTCTAACTGCTCATATGTACCGGTGATCGGTTTTACAGAGTTATATGCAATTCAGAGTAATTCCAGTGAGGCAATTAGTCTGGTTCCCACGTGAGTCACATACAGCTGCACAAACACTGACATTGAGGTGTTTTTCTCACTCTGTCACCGTGCCGTAAAGTCGTCTCCCCAACGCAAGGGATGTTACAAGTTATTGGCTTTTAAACAAATTAAAATACGGACTCTGCTAATCTAATTTCCAAGACACCTGACTTCAGATGCTGAAATGGGACATTCTCTGATCAGAGTTTACACTAACATAGGCAATCATCCTGTACAATCAGCAAGGCCAATCAACTTCAAACAGATTTATTTTCAGACATTCGGCCGAGAAGATTCGCTTCTGACCGTGAGGGCGGTACATGAACTCGGCAGGTGAAATACAGTGCACTTTATTGAAGGGGGAGATAGGATCATTTTTACCACTCGTTCTGGTCATTTCCAATGATTTGAATGACGAAACTCACTGTAACAACTGATGACATTCATCACAATAAAACATGCTGTGCAAATGTTCTTCTCAGCATGTAAAAGAGATCGACAGCAATATTCCAGTGACCCTTGATAATTAAAACTTACGAGCCCACCCGATATTAGCTGCGGTGTGTGAAACGATTGCTGAATGTTCTCTTCCTGCGCACGCACATCGACTATCCCACATACCCATGACGTGCTGTGTAGTATATTTAATTTTATAGACAATAGACAATAGGTGCAGAAGTAGACCATTCGGCCCTTCGAGCCTGCACCTCTATTCTGAGATCATGACTGAACATTTACTATTAATACCCGGTTCCTCCCTTGCCCCATATCCCTTGATTCCCCTATCCAGAAGATACCTATCTAGCTCCTTCTTGAAAGCATCCAGAGAATTGACCCCCACTGCCTTCCGAGGCAGTGCATTCCAGACCCCCACAACTCTCTGGGAGAGGCAGTTTTTACTTAACTCTGTCTTAAATGACCTACCCCTTATTCTCAAACCATGCCCTCTGGTACTGGACTCTTCCAGCATTTGGAACATATTTCCTGCCTCTATCTTGCCCAATCCATTAATAATCTTACGTGTTTCAATCAGATCCCATCTCAATCTCCTTAATTCCAGCGTGTACAAGCCCAGTCTTTCTAAACTCTCTGCGTAAGACAGTCCGGACATCCCAGGAATTAAACTTGTGAATCTTCGCTGCACTTCCTCTACAGCCAGGAATTCTTTCCTTAACCCTGGAGTCCAAATTGTACACAATACTCCAGGAGTGGTCTCACAGGGCCCTGTACAAATGCAAAAGTATTTCCTTGCTCTTGTACTCAATTCCTTTTGTATTAAAGGCCAACATTCAATTAGAATTCTTCACTGCCCGCTGCACTTGCTCATTCACCTTCAGTGACTGATGAACAAGAGCTCCGAGATCTCTTTGTATTTCTCCATTACCTAATTTAGTGTATTAGCTACAGTAATTTTAAAAACATTAGCCAGAGCTGCCACAGTTCTACCAGAATCTCCTCATCCATATTCAGTTTGAACAGAAGTAGAAATTAAAGTCTGTGATCTATCAAGTTCCAGGCTGGTCTATAGTTTGCCAGGGAAGCGGAGTTAAATACTATAAAATGCAAAACATTATATTCGGACTGAAATTGTGTGCTGAAAAGCCGAAGCTGCTGACTTGGATCAAACACTGGATTTGCAGAGAGTGGATGACAGATTTTTTTTTCTCTGTGACAATTGTGCCGAAGGGATTGGTGTCAGGTTCTTTTTTACTTATCACCCATAACATGATTTTGTTGTCAATGTTGACAGTGGATCAGAAACAATGCGGACGGCTACAAAATTGGGGGCGTCCTGTAGAACCGGAAAGGTTATCCAAGCTTGAGCGTGACCTTGACTATCTTGGAAATGGGTCAAGAAATGGCCGAAGGAATTGAGCACGTGAAAGTGTCAGGTGGTCTGCGTCTGGAGAAAAGCATACGGGAGAGATAGTCCCAGACTATCGGTCAATGTACCAACGAGTGACAGAAGCATCAGTGGAACAGAAACACATGGAGCCTCGGCTGTTATTGTTGATATCACACTGAAATCAGTTGTGAACGGAGGTTAAGGAGCGATATCAATTCATATTTTGTTATCATCACATTGGGCCACGTCTATATTTCGAGGCTCTGGCGTATTATTTTAAATTTTATTTTCATACATCTAAGTGAAATTCGGCGACATTTAGTTGGCTGTCAGTTTACAGTCTTTTATTTAACCATTTACATGAAAATGAATCCCGACACTGTTCCGTGGGTGTCCGGATAAAGAACCTCAATTGCGCAGATAGCTGCAGCTTGTGTTCCTTTGGTTCTGTTAATGGAAACCACCGGGGAATATAAGAGTGCAAACTTTCATCATTTAAACCTTTACTCAGACGATGTATTTTTCTCTGACGTCTCATAGCAGAAATACAATATAAATATAATTGCTAAACTACATTGTGTATCCGTAAACATATGTTTAACAGACCTAACTAATGATCAAAAATGTGCTGAATGCTGCGAATAAATGTACATGTGTCTTCTTTTCAATCGGAGAGTGTGATAACAAGAAGGGAGAATTATGGCCCATCACTAATCAATTACTGTCAGACGAGATGCGGTTAACCCATTATATTTATGCACTTGAACTGTAGAAAACGATCAGTTATATGTTTGTGTAAAATAAAATAAGACAGTTTTTTCATTAAGTGATTTTGAACTAATTTGTAAATATTGTTGGAACGAGACAGGACATTGCAAGGAACAGAATAAAGCGATCTCTGCGGATGTGCAGTAATGTGAAACACAGACGAATGAATATGCAGAAACTCACCATCAGACATACTTGAGGTCATCTGATTGAGTTACTGGAGAACCAATAGGTATATTTAGATTGGAAGACAGGGTATATGAAGCAGACGCGTTGACTGTAATGCTGAAAAGTCAGAATGATTAATAGCCTGTTTTATAGTTCATGAAGACACATCCGTTCTATAACCAGAAGGGCCCGCGTTTTACTAACACGTCATTGAGCACGCTGATGTTATTACGGCTTCTCTTGAACCGTCGCTGAGCTGAAATGATAACATCATTTCTGGCCAGTCTGACAGCATCATTATTACTCCTACTGAAATCATCATTACTCCTACTGATAATGTTGTTGCTTCTGCAGCCTTAACTGATCAAAGTGATGACGTTCCACAGTAAAATCGTCATTCACAGAAATGCAATCCTAAGACATCCATATTTTGAAATGCTCATCTATGTATAAAATTCAGCTTGTGGACGTTCAGCCATGCTCCCCAGTCTTGAACAGTCTGGCTGGTGCCTAAGGCGGAGGCTGTTGGCAACTAAAATGGCCCGCCGTGCAGTGGAGCACCAGGGCCTTTAACGCCGTGGACTCTTCCTCAGAGACTGTCACGGACTGGTAAACAAGAAGATAAAAAGAGTGACATACCCTTTGCAGAGGAGGTGTGTAAATAGTGAGCTTTCCCGGCCTATAGAATGTAAATCGTCCATGTGGAAGGATTGGAGTCAGAATGACAGCGCACTAACTTGTACGCCTGCTGTTTTGCTTTTACTGAACGACCGTCCGCCCGTGGATTATAAAATAAAGAGAATCTGACTGAAGCGAGGACTATCTGGTTAATGGCGGCTTTGAAAACAGCTGGACTGTTAGAAAGTCGGACAGGCACAACCAGCAGTGAGCAGTGGGCGTTCTGGTCGCCGTCTGCCACTCATCACCCGGCGGATGCAGATCCATTGTGAGCATGCAGTAGATACGGACTAGTGAAGGCTGGACAATTTTAAATGTTTTCCATTCACTCCGGCGTTGGCTGGATACAGGGATGGGCGAATAAATCTGCACTGTATCGCGTTGACTGAGTAGTCATTCATGCCTTGGGTCTGATGAGGGGTGAGATCGAGTAGACGACCTCGGGGAGTGGCAATGCCCAGCGCGCTGCGTGTTGTCCGAGAGGAGGCAAGGTGTTGGATTTCCATATTTCCATTTGCTGAAGCCGATAGTTACGTCGTGTTGTTCCTGTAGGAGCTTGATAAGATCAAAGCGATAATCCGTCTCCAGGGTTTTGCTGGATGAAGGCGACTGAGCTTGCTGACCGGTGATCAGCCAAGTGAATCAAAAACTCAGCAGCGAAGCGGATGACTAAGCGAAGTGAGGGTCGTGTGTGGAGAGGCAGGTGTTACCCACCATCAGAGGGGTATTGGGTTAGTCCATCAAATGGAAATTGATGGATTTGTGTTATTGTAAGATGCTCATGTGCACAGGCCGTGTGCGCACCCTGAGCAACGAAAGCCTACAAGGAGTGCGGCAACTGTCCAGAAAGAACCATAGAAACAAAGGACATTACAGCACAGAAAAAAAGGCCTTTTGGCTCTTCTTGGCTGTGCCGAACCATTTTTCTGCCTAGTCCCACTGACCTGCACCCGGGCCATATCACTCCATACAGCTCTCATCCATGTAGCTGTCCAAGTTTTTCTTAAATATTACAAGTGAGCCCGCATTTACCACTTCATCTGGCAGCTCATTTCAGACTCCCACCACTCTCTGAGTGAAGAACCTTCTCCCTCAATGTTCCCTTTAAACTTTTCCCCCTTCACCCTTAACCCATTTCCTCTGTTTTTTTTTCTTCCCGAGCCTCAGTGGAAATAGCCTACGTGATTTCACTCTATCTAGACCCATCATAATTGTATATACCTCTATCAAATCTCCCCTCATACTTCTACGCAGCAGATAATTAAGTCCTAACCTGTTCAACCTTTCTCGGTAACTCACTTTCTCTGGTTCGGGCAACATCCTTGTAAACCGTCTCTGCACTCCTTCAACCTTATTAATATCCTTCCTGCAATCCGGTGACAAAAACTGCACACAATACTCCAAATTCGGCCTCACCAGTGCCGTATACAACCACACTATAACATTCCAACTCTTATACTCAATACTGTGATTTATAAAGGCCAATGTACCAAAAGCTCTCTTTACGAACCTATTTATTTGTGACGCCACTTTAAGGTAATTATGTATCTGTATTCCTAAATCACTCTGTTCTTCTGCACTCCTTTGTGCCCTACCATTTACCTTGTATGTTCTCCCTTGGTTTTCCTTCCAAAGTGCAATACCTCACACTTGTCTCTATTAAACTCCATCTGCACTTTTCAGCTCATTTTTCCAGCTGCTCCAGGTCACTCTGCAAACATTGAAATCCTTCCTCACCTTTTACGACACCTCCAATCTTTGTATCATCAACAGGTTTGCTGATCCAATTTACCACAGTATCGTCCAGATCATTGATTTAGGTGAAAAATAACAATGGGCCCACACTGAAGACTTTGGCACACCACTAGTCACAGGCCTCCACTCAGAGAAGCAATCCTCCACTACCACTCTCTGACTTCTCCTACTGAGCCAATGTCTAATACAATTTACTACTTCACCATGTATACCTAGCGACTGAGTTGCCCTAACTAACCTCCCATGGGGGACCCTGTAAAAGGCCTTACTGAAGTCCATGTAGACCACATCCACTGCATTCCCTTCATTCACTTTCCTTGTAACCTCCTGCAAACACTAATAAATTTGTTAAACATGATCTACTACGCACAAAGCCGTGCTGACTCTCCCTAGTATGTCTATGTCTATCTCTATCTCTTAGTACTCCTTCTAATAATTTACCTACTACCGACGTCAAACCTACCCGCCTATAATTTCCCGGATGTTGACAGCTCGGTCGGAAGGACAAACAGCACACACCGAGCCCACACAAGGAAGTTGCTGCTGCGTTCGAAATTTCCAGAGTTGACCAGGAATAGTCGTCGTGGTTTACCATTCGACGCGGGTAGAGTGGTAGGTGTCATCGACACATGTGGAGGCGGTTAATATGGCAGGCTGCTCTGAATAGTTAGTTCGCAAGGAATATAGGGAAAATTGATAAATGGATACATAACTGGCTTCAGGGTAGAAAGAAGAACGTGATCCTGGAAGGCAGTTTGGTTTTAGGACTACAAGGTAAGTATTTTGCTGCATTTATTGTTTCTGATTTCTAATTCAACGGTCAGAAAACAATGTACGTGTCATGGTTGTATAGTGGACAGTGAAGAGTGGTATCGAGATTTTCAGTGCTCTTTTGATCGACTGAGAAATTGGACTGTGGTGTGTAAAATGGAGCCTAGTTCGGATCAATTCGAGATGCTGCATTTGGGAAAATCGATCAACACAGAATGTCCACTACAAACGGTTTGGCCCTGAGGTATGCATTAGAATAGAGGGAGTGAAAGTTTACTGTTCCCTAAAAGCGGTAGTGTCACAACAAGTAAGGCTGCACTTGTCCTAGTCTGTTCAGTTTCAGCCGGCCAGCTCCAAAAGAAATTACCGCTTCTGGCCACCCCGTGAACCGGTCTACCATAGTTAGGAGGTAGCGCGCTCCTCAGGACACTGGTAGGGGGCCCACGATATCAACATGAATGTAATCGACCCTCCGGTGGGTTGGTTTGAACTGCTGCGTCGGGGCTTTAGTGTGCGCCTGCACCTTGGCTGATTAGCACTGCACGCACGTTCTAGCACATTCGCTGACCTGCTTGCGAAGTCCGTGTCATGCGAACTTGCTGGAGACCAGCCGGATGGTTGTCCTGATAGATGGGTGCGCCTAACTGTGCATGGAGTCGAAAACTCGCCACATCCAGGCTGCAGGGACGATGGGGCGAGGTTGGCCGGTAGCCACGTCGCACAAGAGGGTCCTCTCACCTGGGCCTACGAGAAAGTCTTTCAGCTGCAAATCTCAGACTGCGGTTCTGTAGCTGGGCATCTCGTCCTCTGCCTGCTGCGCTTCCGCCAGTGCCGCATAGTCCACCCCCAGGGACAGGGCCCGGACAGCGGGTCTGGAGGGTGCGTCCGCCACGACGTTGTCCTTTCCCGAGACATGCTGGATGTCCGTCCTGTACTCGGAGATGTAGGACAGACGTCACTGCTGGCGAGCCGACCAGTGATCGGACGCCTTCGTGAACGCGAAGGTCAACGGTTTGTGGTCCGTGAACGCGGCGAACGGCCTGCCTTCTAAGAAGTACCTGAAATGCCGGATTGCCAGATGCAGTGCAAACAGCTCCCGGTCGATCGCACTGTATTTGAGTTCGGGTTGTCGTAGGTGCTAGCTGAAGAATGCAGGGGTTGCCAGCGTCCCGCGACGAGCTGCTCCAGCACCCTACCGACTGCTGTTTCAGATGCGTCCACCGTGAGGGCGGTCGGAACGTCCGTTCTGGGGTGCACCAGCATCGCGGCATCTGCCAAAGCTTCCTTGGCCTTAACGAAAGCGGTCGCGCCCTCTTCGTCCCAAGTAATGTCCTTGCCTTTACCCGACATCAGGATGTACAAAGGACTCATGATACGGGCTGCTGAGGGGAGGAAACGGTGGTTGAAGTTTACGATACCATCGAACTCCTGTAGAGCTTTGACGGTGTTGGTCCGGGCAAAGTGGCAGATCGCGTCTACCTTGGCTGGCAAAAGTGTTGCCCCGTTTTTGGTAATCCTGTGGCCCAGGAAGTTGATGGTATCGAAGCCGAACTGACATTTGGCCAGGTTGATCGTGAGGTAGAAATCATTCAGGCGGGAGTAGAGCTGGCGTAGGTGGGACTGATGCTCCTGACGACTGCTGCCGGCTATAAAGATGTCGTCCAAATAGATGAACGCAAAGTCCAGGTTGAGTCTCACAACATCCATAGGCCGCTGGAAAGTCTGTGCGGCATTCATCAGGCTGAACGGCATTCGGAGGAACTCGAACAGGCCGAACGGGGTGATGAGTGCTTTTTTATGGATGTCTTCAAGGTCCACCGGGATTTACTGGTATCCCCGGACGAGGTCTACTTTGGAAAAGATTCTTTCCCCGTGCGGTTTATCTGCAAAGTCCTGTATGTGCGGCACGGGGTAGCGGTATGGAGTTGCAGCCTCGTTCAGTCTGCGGTAGTCGCCGCATTGTCTCCAACACCCGATCACCATGTGCAGGGGGAGGCCCATGGGCTGATGTGGTTCTGTACCCCGTATCTAGGCATGGCTGCCTGAACTGCGGTGCCAGAATAGATGGAAAGTCCGGCAGGATTCTGGTGAATTCGTTGTTCGACAGCGTGATGGAGTCCAGGTGTGGGGCCGGCAACTTGGCTTCTCCCAGGGAGAACGTCTGGAAAGTCTCGGCATGTACGTCTTTTCCCTTGCAAGTCAACGAGCTGGCTGTGAGCTCGCAAGAAGTCCGCCCCCAGGAGCCGTTGCACCACCGCGGCCAGTGTGAAGTCCCACGTGAACCGGCTGGCGCCTAACTGCAGCTGCAGGTGCTGTAGGTCCGTATCGTGCTGCCGTTTGCGGTCCTCAGGTTGGGTCCTGCCTTCCTGTTAAGGGTGTCGTACCCCGTCGGGGGCAAGACTCTAATTTCCGCTCCGGCGTCGACCAAGAAGCGGCGTCCCCACGGTTTGTCCCAGACGCACATTAGGCCGTCCTGGTGGCCAGCCGCCATAGTCGTTGGCGGCAGCTAGCCCTGGCCCTGGCCCTTGCAGGGCGAGCGACAACAGCGGGCTTTTGAGCCCCACAGCTGGTGGTAGAAACACCACTGCTCACTGTCCTACTCACTCCTGCCTCTGTGTTGCGTACTGGGCCCGGTCTGTTCCGCTGTTGACCGCGTGGCCTGGTAATCTGACCGACGGACGAGACGCTCTCCCTCTTGGCCTTCCACAGAACATCTGCCTGTGTCGCCACGTTCCGAGGTAGCTGATATCTGCGTCGGCCAACTGCAGATGTATGTCCTCGGGCAGTTGCTCTAGGAACGTATGCCAGAACATGAGGCAGGCCTTGTGTCGGTCGGCCATGCCAGCATCTCGTCCAACAATGCTGACGGCAGTCTGTCTCCCAAACCGTCCAGGTGAAGCAGGCGGGTTCCCCGCTCACGCCGTGAGAGGCCAAAAGTCTCAATGAGCAGCACTTTGAATGCTTCATATTTGACTTCTTCCGGGGGCGACTGTATGAAATCCGCAACCTAGGCGGCCGTCTCCTGGTCATGGGCGCTCACCACGTGTTAGTAACGCGTGTAAGCAGAGAATATCTGCCAAATCTGGAACTGGGCTTCTGCTTGGCTTAACCACACGCGTGGTCGCATTGTCCAGAAAGTCGGCAGTTTGAGCGAAACTGCGTGAACCGATGAAGAGTCGATCATCTTTGGTCCAAATCCCGTTTGGACCGTCGGGGTCGCCAATGTAACGATGTGCTACACACAGAGCTGAAATAACGACACGCAGTCGTTAAGTCGTTTCGAGACTAGTTTATACAGACTTCGCGACGCTGGCATTTTGTGAGCCGGTTCGCCTGCACAGAACATGGGTCGCCACAAAGTCATAATTAAAAAATAGAAATGTGAAGTACAGTAGTGCAAGTCAGTTCCAGATATTTGAAAGGTACGGCCCAGATCCGGGTCAGGATCTGTTCAGCAGTTTTATCACAGTTGGAAAGAAGCTGTTTCCAAATCTGGCCGTACGAATCTTCATTCTCCTGAAACTTCTCCCCATGGGAAGTGGGACAAATAGTGTGTTGGCTAGGTCGGTCTTGTCCTTGATTATCCTGGTAGCACTGCACCGACAGCGTGTGGTGTAAAGTGAGTTCAAAGATGAAAGATTGGTTTCTGTGATGTGTCGGGCTATGTTCCCGATCTTCTGTAGCTTCTTGCGGACTTGGACAGGACAACTTCCAGGTAGTGATGCACCCTAGACGCATGTTTTCTACGGTGCATCTATAAAAATTAGTGAGGGTTTAGGAGACAGACCAAATTTATTCAGCTTTCTCAGGAAGTAAATGCGCTGGTCGTCCTTCTTGGCAGTGGACCTGTATATTGAGTTCGAAGGGAACTTGGCTACACAGTCATGGGTGTACAGTGAGTACAGCAGGGGGCTGCGTACACAACCTTGTGGGGCACCGGTGCTCAGAGTGATTGCAGCGGAAAGCTTGTCCCCTATTTTTACAGCCTGGGTCCTGTCTGTGAGGAAGTTGAAGATCCAGCTGCAGATCTGAGTGCTAAGACCCAGG
This sequence comes from Hypanus berthalutzae, assembly GCA_032362145.1. Taxonomy (NCBI): domain Eukaryota; kingdom Metazoa; phylum Chordata; class Chondrichthyes; order Myliobatiformes; family Dasyatidae; genus Hypanus; species Hypanus berthalutzae. The sequence goes on from JAUOBT010000368.1 coordinate 4,353,835, forward strand.
TTCCAGAGCTTAGGAATCAGTTTATTTGGAATGATGGTATTAAAGGCAGAGCTGCAGTCGATGAGAAGAAGCCTTACATTGGTATCTTTATTCTCCAGGAGTTCTAAGGAGGAACGTAGTGCTCGAGAGAAGGCATCTGCCGTTGACCTGTTGCTCTGGTAGGCGAATTGCAAAGTGTCGAGGTTGACCGGTAGGTTATGGTTGATGTGTGCCATAACCAACCGCTCGAAGCACTTCATAGCAATTAATGTTAGAGCCACAGGTCTGCAGTCATTCAGGGATGCCACCTTGCTTTTCTTCGGCACCGGGATTATCGTTGCCTTCTTAAAACACGATGGGATCTTAGACTGAAGCAGCGAGCAGTTGAAGATGTCAGCAAACACACAGCTAGCTCACTGTCTAGCTATACCGGGACGTCATCTGGGCCCGTTGCCTTCCTTGGATTTATCTTCAGGAAGGCTCTTCTAACGTCTTGCTCGGTGACGATGAATCTCGATGCCACTAGGTCCGGTTCATCCACAGGAGGCGGGACGCTCCTCTTCTGTTCCAATCTTGCGTGGAATACGTTGTTGGTTTAGAAAGAGAAGCGCTACAGTTATTGGTATTCCCAACCTTTTCTTTGCACCCAGTGATCTCATTTAGACCCTGCCATAGTCTGCTGGCATCCCTCTGGTTAGCCTGGGATTCCAACTTGGCGCAATATGGCCTCTTGGCGCCCTTAATGGCTTTCCGGAGATCACGACTGGATTCCATTTAGCGACTGTTAGCTCCGGACCTAAAAGCCGCAGTTCTTGCCTTCAAAAGGGACTGGACCTCATAATTCATCCAACGTTTGTGGTTAGGCTATACCCACATCGGCTTGCAAGACACACAGTCTTCTGTGCATTTTCAGATAAAGTCCATGACAGCTGAGGCATACTCATCGAGGTTAGCTGCCGAGTCCTTGAATACTAACCAGTCCACCGATGCAAAGTAGTCACGGAGGACGTCATCCCTTTCTTCTGTCCAACGCGACACCACTTTTAATACCGTTACCTCCCGCTGCAGTTTCTGTTTGTAAGCTGGGAGGAGGAATACGGCCTGATGGCCCAATTTTCCGAAGTGAGGTTGTTAGACGGAACAGTAGGCATGCATGACTGCTATGTAGCAGTGGTCAAGTATATCCGGGCCTCTAGTGGAGCAGGAGACATGTTGGTATAACTTTGGCAGCGTTTTTCTGAGGTTGGCCTGGTTAAAGTCCCCGGCTGCGTGAGCAAAGCCTCCGGATACCTGGTCATACCTGGTTCACCGATGTATTCACAGTGATGGATACAGTGTATTCACATCACTCTCCTTGTCCGCCTGGAGGGGCGGGGAGGAATGTAGACCGCTGTCAGTATGACCAAGGTGAATTCCCGTCGCAGATAATAGGGACGACACTTCACCGACAGATATTCCAGGTCCGGGCTGCAGGAGCTTTTCAGTGCCACTGTGTCCGTACACCACACAGTGTTGATCAGTAGGCACACTCCACGTCCCTTCGTCTTGCCGGAAGACGCCTTGCGGTCCATACAATGGATCGAAAATCCCTCTGTTCGGATGGCACAGTCGGGGGTGGCAGGGGAGAGCTGTGTCTCTGTGAAATTGAATACACAGCAGTTCTGAATCTCCCTGCAGTAGGCGAGTCTCATCCATCTTGTTTCTATGGATTGCACATTAGCTAGAAGGATGGTGGGAAGAAGGATTCTAAAGCCCCTCCGCTTCAATCTGACCAGCAGCCCAGCTCTTTTCCCATGCTTCCTCGGTAAGTTGTGCATCCTTCCAAGTTTCCATCGATGCAGTGTGTTGTTGACTTTTCTTTGTAGTTGGTGGACGCGTCCCGCGGGGATCGATCGGCGCGTCGCGCCGTCGGGCGCTCCAGGTCGGGCCGAGTGACGGGGGAGGCTCCTCTGCCACTTCCAACTGTCAGGGACCCGGGCTATCGATCGGATCGCACCCCGAAACCGACACTTAATCCTGAGGCCGGGGTTGCCGGCTGAAACAAGTCCGTGAACTGTGTCACATTTGCGGAGACCTCCGCTCCATCCGAGCCCCGGGCTCGATTTCCGAGGTCGGCGGCCGAGGTCGACTTCCGGCAGCTGTGGATAGCCACCAACGAGCTCTACGGTGGTCGCTCCGGGGAAGCGTCTGGGGGATCTTGAGGTCTCCGACAACACTTGTGTGTGGTCGTCTGCTTCGGAGAGGTGCTGGTTGGAATGCTCCTTGTCTCTTGGCGCTCCGACGCGGTAGCAGGCCGCGGGTCTCTAGGAACGTGGTGGAACACAGATCAGGCTCGACGATCGGGTCTAGGTACGGTCTGGAGTTGAAGCAAGTCTGGCGTGTCTGGCTGGATCAGCAACTTCGCCAGTGTGTTGATGATCTTGCTCGTTTTAGAAAGGTTGGTTTAGAAGTGTTTCTCAGGTATAGGATTGTGTAGAGGGCAGTTTTCTCGGGAGAGCACGCGCAGAGTCGCCAGTTACCGGCGCCATCTATGGAACTGAAAAACGAGATACTGAGTGCTGTCCCGAACCGATTGGAAACTATATCTGCAGGCAGGCAGCAGATCCTTTCATAATAAGATTCACACGTGTATCTAACTTGCAGAGTTTCATCAAGACCAGAATCTACTGTTTCTCCTGTTGTGAAACTGAAACCCTGCTCACTGGACCCTGACTCAAATGCTTGAAACCAAGTCCCAACCTGGAATCTGATAAAACTAATCGAATCCACCCCGTCTGCAGCGGATTATGTGAGGAGAATATATTATAGTGCAGTGTGTTCCCAATATGTCGATATTATTTTTTGAGGGTATGTTCTTCTTCTTCCTTCAAAAATCCCAATGAACATAAAACCTCAATTTCCGTTTTTCAATTGTGTGTTATATTTACACACTACTACAGTAACAGATCTCAATTGCTTAGGATTTCTAAAATAATCAGAAAATGTGTCTTTCAACAATATCTGAGCACATTTATATTCTCTATTCAAACACTACCGAAGAAGTCAAGTTCCATTTAGTTTTTATAACAATTGAGACTCTCAACCAAAAACCTAATGCAGAATTGAATAGCTGGAGCCCCGGCAACGGGCCCTGGGATGCTCAGCCGGTTTGATCTGTCGCCAGCTGATCTAGATTACACAATTTACTTGGCAACGGTATTATAAACAAGCTTCAATATGGACATAGTAACTCCAGGGACACAACTTACCTCAGGAACTCTGTTGTTCCTTTACTAGCTGCACTCACGCACAATACTCCTCCATAATCCTAACGTAGTGGACGATTGATACTTCTTCACTAAACCCCTGGCTGTGTGGTCTTCCTTGCGGTGGTTATTCTCCGACGTTCACGCTGATACACATTTCAGCACCGTCATTCTTATTGTCTTTGCTTGTCAGTACAAAATGTCGTCGGTGGCTCTGACCTCTCCAGATAACATGTCTCGGCATTTTTTTGGCTGTCGCCCAGAGTGGTAAAATTTTATTTTCCTTCTGGCAAGTAAAACCTTGTAATTAATGTCCGTGTGTCTTTAATCGCTGCAGATCAGCCAGTTTCTCGGCTCAGATTACTCCAGGCACAGACACAGATTGTCTTCTTGATAATCGTGGGCGTTTTATTTAACGAAGAGTGGTCCATAAATAATTTATTATTGATCTGGTTCACTAGATATCAGTAGAGAATGATTGTGTCCAGTTTTAAGTACTTAGGTATAATCATTCCTGAGAAAAATGGTAAGACTCTTGGCAGTGTGGAGATTCATCCTGCTATTAGTGCCCGTGTCCATAGACCACTAAAAGCTACTGCACAGGTTGACAGTTCCATTAAGGCATATGGCGTGTTGGCCTTCATCAACCTTGCGTCTGAGTTCAAGAGCGCCGAGGGAAATTCACATCTATATCAGACCTCACTTAGCACCCTCTTGGAGTACTGTGTCCGTTCTGGTCAGCTCGTTACAGCAAGGATGTGGGTACAATGAACGGTACAGAGGTATTTACAGGGACGATGCCTGGATTGGAAAGCTTGTCTTATGATAATAGGTTGAGTGAAATTTGCCTTTTCTCCTCAGAGCGATGGAGAATAAGAGGTAACCTGATAGAAGTGCATAAATTGTTGAGAGGCATTTGACCAAGTGGACAGCCAAGGCTTCGCAATGGCTGAAATGACGAACACGAGAGGGCATAATTTTATGGTACAACGACGTACGTACACGGGGATACAGAGGAAGGTTTTTTTCACACGGAGAGCGCTGGGCGTGTGGAATGCACTGCCAGGAACCGTGGTAGAGGCTGATACAATAGGCTCATTTAAGAGACTCCTACATTGGTAATGGAGCTCAGAAAAAATAGAGGACTTTGCGGCAGGGAATTTCTAGAGAGTCTCTACAATAGTCTCTACATGGTGGGCCGAAAGATTTCTAATGTGCTGTATACTTCTGTCTTTCTATGCTTCTGTAACCACTTCAGGAGACAGACCAGAAAATGGAGACTACATGGCCGATTGGAAAAAAAAATTCGGAGCTTGGTTTCATCCAATTAGATGGTAAAACAAAGGCACATCCTTTTTCTACATCAACTGCCTTGGCCTCATTCCAGTTGTTTGTATTCTTCCACATTTTCATCCTTCATGGAAAACACTTCTCCGTCTGCAGGAACTGGTTCGCAGATCTAAAATGTATCCTTTGGCTTCATACACCTTATTCACACCATGGACACCGCATGGGTTCCAGTAATGCCCGAGGTTTCGTTGGCTACGGGAGACAGTCCATGTTTCAAGCATGCACTCGTGGAAATTCCCAATTCCTTCTGCGGTATATCGACGACAGTACTGACGCTACTTCCTGCACCCACATGGAGCCTGGAAATATCAACAACTTCTGCTCTGCTCTCACGTTTACTGGCTCTGATTCTGAAACCGTTCTTCATATTTTCAGTCTCTCAGTCCTTTCCATTGGCGTATCTGCTGACACCATTTATAAACATACCAAACCTCACAGGTCGAACAGTTATATCCCTTCACATTCTATCTGTTGAAAAGTTGCTTTTCACTTCCATTCTCCCCGTCTCTTCTGCGTCTTTTTCTTAGGATAATTCAATGCATTCAGGGACAATCGTGATTTATTCCTTAGTAAAAAAAATCGGCATTTTCCTTACACTGGTGTCAATGCCGTCCGGTTCTGCGACTTCACTTCTCGCACATTTGCGCTCACCGCACCGCACTGCTGCCATGTTTGAAATATTCGACATTACCATATAACCATATAACAATCACAGCACGGAAACAGGCCATCTCGGCCCTCCTAGTCCGTGCCGAACCCTTAAT
>JAUOBT010000368.1:4359272-4384286 GCA_032362145.1 Hypanus berthalutzae
TGTTAAGCCTCAGGTGACACAGTTAAAATGTCTTGATACAATTTTGAATTCATTGTTCCCTGAGGCAGCAAAGCAGCCCTAAACTGTGATGCTCCGTCTACCATGCTTCACAGTTGGGATGAGGTTTTGGTGTTGGTGTGCAGTGCCCTTTTTCCTCCAAATATAGTGGTGTGCATTTCTGCCAAAAGAAGTTCAATTTTTGTCTCATTTGTCCACAGAACATCATCCCAGAAGCGTTGTGGAACATCTAGGTGGTCTTCTGCAAACATGAAATGTGCAGCAAAGTTTGTTTTGGAAAGCAGTAGTTTTCTCTATGGTGTCCTTCCACGAACATCATTCTTGTTCAGTGTTTTTCTTATAGTAGACATATGAACAGAGACTTCAGCAAGTTCTAGAGATTTTTGCAGGTCTTTTGCTGTTACCCTTAGGGTCTTTTTCACCTCCTTCAGCATTGCACATTGATTGGAACACTTGGCACCAAATAGCTTTTGTAGAAGGCTTTACCCCAGAGGTTCACATAGTTTTTTGAACCTAGACTGTGATTGTTTTTAAATGGTGTACTCAGTATTGATGAGAAGTATAATTGTTAGAGTGTTATTAGCTAAAGCAGATTGTGATTGTATTGTGACTTAGGTGAAGATCAGACCACATTTTATGAGTAATTAATGTAGAAAGCTAGGTAATTGCAAAGGGTTCACAAACGTTTTCTTACAACTGTACTAGTCCATCCCCAATTAATGTGGGAAATTAGCCAGCCATATCCTTTTTACAAGGGCAGCATGCGTCTTCCTTATTTAATCACTGCTCTTTCATCCTACACTGTCAGTTATTACAAAAGCAATGGAAGAGCGCTATCAAGAATACTTACCTAGCAATAACCTCCTCCACAATGTAGTCTAGATTCCATGGGGATAAATTTGAGCTACAGACCTCATTTCAAACTTTAGCCTAAACATGCACTTCAGCTGAATTCCTGAGCAGAGCAGAAAGTGACTGACTTCACATAATATGGCATTTGATTGAAAAGATGCCAGGGAAGAAGGGTAATGGAGATCAAAGGAAAACTTTTCAATGACGATATAACATCTTTCATAAAAAATTGTGATTGTTAGAAATTCAGCTTAAAACAGTTCAGCCTGGTAATACGGTGGATTCCAGTTAATTTGTCCATTGGTTAATCAAGATAACTGCTTATTTGGGACACTCTTAGAGTTATAAAGTCTCAGAACACTACAACACAGAAATAGGCTTTTTGTCCCATCTGGTCCACGCTGAACCATTAATCTATCTATTCTCATCAGCCTACACCCAGTCCAGAGTCCTCTATACTGCTTCCATCCAAGTACCAACCCAAATATTGAAATTGAATCCACACTTGCCACTTGCACCACCCTCTGATTGAAGTTGTTCCCTCTCATGTTCCCCTTAATCATTTCGTTTTTCATCCTTAATCCATTACCACTAGTTGTAGTCTCACCCAACCTCAATGGAAAAAGCCTAACAGACTATTGCCAAACAGTTTCTAGCTAGCATCAGTCACCTGAACTTTTGTGGCTGTTAGACATTACACTGTGCTTTTTTAAATAGCATTACTTATTTGCCTTTGTGTTCAAGAAGTAGTGATCTTTGTCACTGATAGTTGGTAAGAAATAAGACAATTTAGAATTGTATTGCTCACTGCTGTTTCAGGCATTTAGGCTTGGAGATGCCAGAAAAGCCGGGAGTGAGAGTGAAATGATTTCACTACTTCAACAAGTTAGGAAGTATGAGGAATTTGCAGGTATCAACAATCTTCTTGAACGTTACAATGAAAATGAAGATTTAGAGGCTGAAATTAGTCTGAAGGTAGCCCATCATCTGCATTAGGTGTCTGCGTCAATTTTGTTAACAGCTAATCAAAAGAACACAGCATCGTGCTGGTTGTCCATCATATGTGACAATGACTGCCAAACCTGTGTGGGAGAGTTTTTAATAGTGGAAAAGCCATTGCACTGGGACTGGTCCATTCTCTCAACTGCGAAAGTCCAGGTCCAGTGCTACAAGCAGTCGTCACAAACTGGGGTCTTCATTGGTTGCAGTGGATAGCTATGACTGCTTCTGTATCTTATCATGCCTTTTGCTCTCCACGAAGTGTTGCAGAGCTGCCACCTTGGCCATTGGATCTCATTGATGATCTCATCCACCCAGTTCACTGGAGCTAATTTCAAACGCTAGGACAGGCATATCCCTATTTCGCCCAAGTATGAAGACTGCTGGCTACCCTCACATTGTTTAGCTGACCTGTCAAAGTAGTGTACCAGGGTGTGGCTGCTGTTACATACAAACAGCTACTTTGAGCCACAGGTGAGAGCTGAGTGTCCGAAGGGGACCAAAGGTGAGTGAGCTGCTCCAGAAGCCCCTTCACCAAGGTTGCTATGCCTTCCTCTTGCCCCTCTGGACTCTATAATAGCACTTATTCCTGCAAGCAGAACAAGTTGCCAACCTCCTCATTTACCACATTTTAGGGTTACAAGTTCAGATGCCATTGCCCCTTTTCTGTCCTGTCCATCTCTACTCTCTGGCATTCATCCTATTCCAATTTCTGACGCTTGGCTTTCCTTTCCTTCCTCGCATGATTCTTCCTTCTTCTGCCATTAATTGTTTTGAAGTGTAACCCCCAGATTCTTAATTCATCACCCTTCACTCACCCACCACCACTACATCGAATACTATCTCTGCCTTGTACACTTTTCATTCCACCCGCTACCATCTTCTTCGCCGCTCCTTTAACGTACCGTTGAAGCGTCTCTGCTCAAACCATTTACTACTTTACTCCCCTCCGTAAATGCTGCTCAGATCCCGCAGCATATTGTGTGTGTTGCTCCGGATAACACAAAAAGAACAGGCTGTCTGCTGTATCAATGCCTCCATAATCTCATTAACCGCGATCATATCACGCCTAAGCTTTCGTCATCCATAGGCAACTGTACTTTGCAGTGAAGTAAGGTTATTGATCTGAGAAAAGACACTTCGGCAATCCGCAATGCGCAAAACCTCTCTCTAAGAAAATCCTGGCTTTAACTTAACAGCGTCATTGCCGTCATCCACTATCACGCGAATATATTTTTGTGCTCTGGGGCATGAAACTAAAATCCACACATAATCAACCTGCAATTTAATTCATCGCCCTTCCACAGGGGACTCTGTCTTAAAACTACTTTTATAATGGATATATCTGTATTAAAGTGTGCACAGATCAAAAGCGACTCTGACACTAATATTTGCATTTCCTTACATTCTTGGCTACCGAGATAGATTCTTCAACTGTTCCAGAATTCTATCGAATCCATGATGCCCAAAATTGTGAAGTTACAAAAGAATTTTTTTCCTGTTCACCTTCTCGAAATACATATTTATAATTAGTAACTACAATAATAGTCTGTAACTGCTTGGTCAATTATTTCTTATATTTCTTTCAGAATTCCCTCCAACCTGCACCTTCGTTAAACCCCGAACCTGTCGCTGCACCCTAACTAAGTCTATTGGCGTGAAGTTTCCCGGTTTCAAAGAAACCTCTGTCGTGTCCATTTACCGCCAAGCTCTGCTTCTACTTTGGACATTTCAATCGCCTTTGTATTGCCACTCCCTGATATTTCCATGAAAATCTCTCCATGAAAAGCACGTAAACGTGAAAAGATAAGCAGCCCCTTCACTAGTGCTTTCTGCAGTGGTGTACCAGAACTCAGGGAAGGTATCTCAGCGGAATGCTTTACTAAGACGCTTTACATTGATATGCTCACTTACAGCAGGTGTTCCCAAGCTTTTATATGCCATTGACACTACCATTAATCAGGGGTATGTGTAGCCCAGATTGTGCGCCCCTGACTTACGGGACATATAATAGACAGGGCTTGTCACAGGGATATGAAAACAGAAATATACTCAGTGTGACAGTAGTCTTGTTAAATAACGTTTTCTTCTAAAACTCCTACTGGCTTTGTCTTTCCTACGAAACTCTTCTCGCTTACCTTAGCTATCCATTTGCGCTGGTTACACTCTCCGTTCGGGTTCAATCTGTAAATCCGATTTGACTACGTGTTCCCAGAAAGCTTTTGCTGATAACTTTAAGCTGCTGCAGGAACATGCTGATGAAATAGATGGCTTTGTTGCTAAGTTTGCAGATGATACAAAGACTGGTGGAAGGGCAGGTAGTGCTGAGGAAACAAGTAAGATGCAAAAAGAACTAGACAGTTTAAGAGAATGGGCAAGAATGTGGCAAATTACATGGAATGTTGGGAAATGTATGGTCATGGACATTAAAGTAGAAATAATTGTGGGGGCAATTTTATAAACGGGAAGAAAACTCCAAAATCTGGCAAGCAAAGGCTTGTGTAGACCACCGTAAAGGTTACCTTGCGGTTGAGTTGGCGATGAAGAAGGCAAATGCCGTGTTACCATTCATTTCCAGAGGTCCATAATGCAGGAGCAAGGATGTGATGGTGTGGATTTACAAGGCACTAGTGAGGCCTCACCATGATTATTGTGAACCATTTTGGGCGCGTCGTCTTAGAAAAGATGTGGTAGTATTGGCTCGTTTCCAGAGTAGGTTCACAGGGATGATTCCGGGAATGAAAGAGTTATCATACGAGTAATGTTTGATGTCTCTGTGGCTTTACTCACTGGAATTTAGAAGGACGAGGGGGATCTTATTGAAACCTTTCGAGAGTTGAAAGGCCGAGATAGAGTCGATGTAGAAAGGATGTTTCCCATGGTGGGAGAGACTTGGAGAAGAGTGCACAGCCTCGGGATAGAGGAGTGTCCATTCTAAACAGAGATACGCAGAAATGTTTTCAGCCAAAGAGTCGTGAATATGTAGAATTGCTGTCACATGCAGCTGTGGAGACAGGCCGTTGGCTATACTTTAGGCAGAGATGAATAGGCACGTTTGCACTTGGCATCAAAGGTTACATGGGGTTGACGAGGAGACAGCACAACTCAGCATCCTCTGGACACGTCAGTCCACTCCCAAATTCTCTCAGCTCCTCCTTTTCTGTTGCCCTGGCAATCTGTTACTAATGCTCCGACTCCTGCACTCGGAACAGAACTAACTCCCACCTTTGGAACCCAAAAGACACCTCGTCCGTACATGAAACGATTATATCACCACCAGGCAGATAAACTGGTGATCCCGATGGCTGCAGGAATTTCATTACCCCCAATGGCAGCTGACGTTCCAAAGTTGGCCTGCCACTTTTGGTAATAATAAGCGAAACCTGGTGTAAGTGGTCAATCTCCTGGATGGACTCCAAGAACCTGTAACTCTTTACGGGTCAAGGATACCCAGATGTTTCGATATTCCCTGTCGAGTGAAGGAGGGATTTTGACTTCCTAGTACAGGTTCAATGGGATGTCCACTGATTGTTGGACCTGCGCCAAGACAGAGGAACGGTGAGAGTCTGTGCAGTCAAATTCTGCGTGCTTACTGTAGAAACGAACACCGACTACTGCCTTCCAGCGTGGACTGAGCGCTGGGTTCCGGTATGAGATAGCTGTCCGGGATGAGCACGATAGTCTGGATGACCTGAGTAATGTGGCTATTCGAATGGATGACCGAGTAACTGAGTGACGCAGGGATTTATACTCGAAAGGCTTTCTTAAATTTATATATTATAATTATAGATTATTTGTTAGCTGTACAACACCAAATCTGTCATGTTAGAGTATGAATATATTAAGAATGTAATATTATTGCACGAGGACTGGACATTTGTGAGTTCAGTTGAAAGAGTAAAATAGATAATTGCTGCGTGAATTAATGGATGGCAGCAGTATATTTGTTAGGGTTGTATTGACAGGATATTTGAGTTAATCCTCTGTTTCACAATAGGAGGCGACAGTCTGAAAATCTCTGTTTCTTTTTGTGAAATGAATTTGCAAGGACTAATGTGACTTTCAGAGGCTAAGTCTCATTCCGAAATTGCATGGTGCTACTGCATGTAGGCCTCGCCAACCTTTATCCTCCTTCCCTCTGTTCTTTAGAATATTGGATAAGGACTTGCCTGATTATTCAGAACACGCCAGTTACCTGCGAAGGTTTTGAGGGTAGAAATGTGCAAGCTTGGATTCTGTGTTGCCTTACCTGCACACTTAGATATTGTCTTTTATTTGTTTGTTTTCGTATTGATTTCAGAGGGAGACGCAGTTTCCAAACCGGCCAGGTGGAATCAGAGTTAACGGTTGAAGATATGAATGTATTTTTTCCGGGTACACTAAACCCATGGTTCAAAGGTAAATTAGTATTCCTGCAAATTCGTATGTACTTGAAAGTGGAGTTTAAATTCGCATTTTGGGAGGCTGGTTCATTTCGGGAGCATTAGAAGATGCCGGTCAAGACGTTGAAATGCCGATTTTTAACTGCAGTGTTCCATTGGGATTGTAGATTTGAAGTGATCGTGGTATAAGCTCTGTAATATGTGAATAGGAGTTTAATTTAGATAGACACAAGTTCCCGTCCGAATTCATCATTTTGCTTATATCATCAGGACTAATGCAATAAATTTCTCGAAGTGCTGCGGGATGGCCAAATTAAAGTCTGTCTCCGAGGACACCGTAACAGCAGAGTCGACATACCGTTATCAGTTGTAATTAATTTTAGTGATGCTGTCCTCCAGGAAGAATACACTCCATCCACTCGCTCATCTGCCTTGCGTAGGTAAGGAAAATCTTAATAGTCAGGTTTCACTTTATCCCATGCTACCAGATATTCTAAATGGGGAACTAGGTCAGACACATTCCAAAATTAATAAACCTGGCGTCTGCTGTTCTAACCTCACTCGTGTATTTCTTTTTTTCACTCTTTCGAAGAATTTAGTCTGTCCCTCCAAAAACCATGTTGACTTCCCCCAACCATGATACGTTTCTCAGATACTCAGAAATTCCATCTCTCAGAAACATTTCGAATTGCTTGTCTACTAATGACGAAAGATTCACTGGCCCGTAATTCTCAGGACAGTCACTTTACATCTTTTGAACAAAGAAATAACGTTTGCCATGCTCCAATCATCTCGTACTACTCCTGTGGCCAGTGAGGACGCGAATGACATGTACGAAAGCGGAGTAACATCTTAGCTGGCTTTCTCTAAATACCAGGAAACATATCCCTCTAAACGCGGGAAATGTTTTATTTTAATGTTTTGCAAGTTTCATGGTAATTGCTATCGTCGGCATGTCCCAGCATATTAAACTTTTCATACTATATCCACATTCATGAAGGTGAATACTGAAACAAAGTATCATTAAGGACCTTTACTCTTTCCCTGCACTCCAGAAACTTTCTTCCTGTTTTATCACTGATCTGTGTCACACTCCCTCTAGTCACCCTCTGTTCTTCACGTACCGTAAAGCGACTCTCGACGGCCTTCTAATGTTCACTTCAAACTCTTCTAAGTCTTTTCTTAAATTCCTTTCCTGGCTACATTGTGACTATCCATAACCCTGCCTGATCTTTTCTTCCCAAATCTTAAGTGTTTTTTTTCTTTCTTCCTCTTGGCGAGGTTTTCCATATCTCTTGTCAACCAGGATTACTTTTTGCAACCATCGGTTTTCTTCCTCAATGAGACAAGCCTACACTGAACCCAAATCATGTGCTCCATTTATATCTAACCGTTTCTGTTGCGCATTTCAAGGAGCACACCATTTCCCCAATTCGGCTCCAAGTTCCGACCTAATAGCAATAAGTAAATACATTCCTATCCCAGCGTAAGTTTATAGTAAATGTCGACAAATTGTGCTCTATCGTTATGAAATGCTGACCCGCGGAGAGATCTGTAACCTGATCCGTTTCATTTTCCAGTACAAGGTCCAGAATGGACTGTTCGCTGGTCCGTCTGCCTACTTATTATGCCAAGAGTCCGATCAGGACACAGCTGAGAGATTCTGTCATATCTAAACCTTTTAACCTGAGGAAGTGACAATGAATACTGGTGAAGTTTAAGTTGCCTGTAACAACAAACGTGTCAATATGGCACCTGTCCAAAGTCTATCTCCCGACCAGCTTTTCGCTTTCTCCAGGTTTTCCTATTAGTGAAGGTGTTGGGAGGGTGTGCGGAGGTCTGTACAGAATATTCCCAAACGAGTAATATCTCCCTTCCTGCTTCTGAGTACTTCTCACACTCTATGAATAGACAATCTCTGCACGGATTCTTCGCATTCTACTGCTGTGTTACTGTCATACTTTCTCTCTGCTTCAATGCACACTTTACTGTCCTTTACCCGATTCTGTTCATATTGAAAGAAATGAACCCGGGGAAGTCCAGAAGCCATTCCTGACCTTGCGTTTGTTAGGACCCTGTGATAGTTTGGAGTAACTCAAACAATGTAACAATCATGTTAGCCATTGAATATTTGCGCTAGTGTTCCCTATCTTAAATGTATGAAGAATGCCGCCTTCCGAGGGGTTTGCAATTTCAGGATGACTAGACAAAGGATGGCTAGAATTTATGACAAGGAACATATTTTAATACCGTTTTATTTGAAAAATCCGCTGATCGCAAATGAACATAGATGCTATCTAAACAGGTGGCCATTTAACGTAAATACATACTTAAAACCATTCATCAGTTCCTTTCTGAATTTCCTCTGTGTCAGTGTATAGATACAAGTATTGGTGCACATACTCAGAATTTGTAACATGTACCCAAATTGTTGTAGTATATATACCGGAGAACTCAAATATTTGTCCTCATAAAAATAGTTTACCAGTTGCCATTTAAGAGAATGAGCTAAATATGGTATCCAAAATAATATGAAATTAGCTGATATCGCAAACAACAATATCATCGACTTTCTGCGGTTTAATATCTCGGTATCCTTCTCAGTATCACTGCTATTCCGAAGTCCTCTGCGGACTCTATTTGCCGCAATAACATGTCTTACTGTTAACCCATTGAAAACTAAAATTAATCCGATTGGTAGCAACGGTGTTAGAATGCTGTCCAACAATTCGATTCCTTTCCACACGGGTGAAGTAGCGTATTCATGAGTGAGGGCGCAACGCCACGGTATGTTGTCAATGATGACGTAAGGTTCGACGGCAAAGTAAAACGGGGCACTTCTCCCGCAGCTCACGATAACCACGGTCATCATAACCACCGTTGCTGTTCTTTCAGTGCAGTATCGTTCCCTTAACTTTCGACAACATATTGCGACGCAACGATCGAAAGTAAAACTGACCGTAAACCAAACAGAACAATCCCTTGTTACAACCCTCAATACAAGTGTCAGAGCACACACAGGAGTGATGAGCAGGGATCTGGAGAAAATGTAGATATTGTTGGTCTGATCCACTAAAGCGAAAACTATCACCACCATCATATCCGCTGTTGCCATTCCAACCAGGTACCGGGTGATGCATTTGGAGAGGCCGCATTTTCCCCGAGATAGGATCACAATTGCGGTTAAATTAACTACAAGATATTCGGAGAAAAAAATAAAACAACACTGAATTATCGTTGGCTGCAGCTCTCTGAATGCTCACCATTCTTCCAATGCTATGGAGGGTTTACTTGTTCTGGAAGTAAAAAGCAGAAATTCAATGTGTGCCGGCTCCGTCGGTGTAAACGGGCTAGAGGAAAAGAATGGATCGGAGTGACAGTGGGAGGATTGGTGAACTTCAGAAAGTTTAGAGTGAGGCATCTGATTCCAACGATGCACGTACTGCTGAGCAGTCGGTCGCTCCAGAAACAACAGCATTTCCATTAATGGAGGTGAAAAAACTGAGGTGATCATTTGTAGTGAAATTAATGATGTTCAAAGCATAATTTATTAATTAGTGATTATTGAAGAACTGACCTGCCTGTCGAAATTTGATTGGACGGTCATTTTAAAAGCTGTCGATCTGCGTTATGGCTTCAGAAAGCCGAGCAATATAAAACTATGAAGGTATAATAATATCAGCAACAACGTATTTGACAAAAGAGAAAATCTTCACATCGAAAAGAATACGGAAAATGAGACTGAAAATAGCATTTGTGTTGAGTAAAAGTCCGAACAGTTCAGCGGAGCAAAAGCAAGACGACCGCACCATATATGTATATAGTGGCCAGTTATAGTATCTTACCAGGGATACCGATCGCTATAACTGCAGGATAGAAAATGGCCGCGATGTAGTAAATCGCTGGATATCCCATATTCCGTCAGAGGCAGAGTTCAGCTGTACGGAAATTTCCAAATGCGCATATGGACCTGTGATCGGATTTACTGAGTTATATGCATTCAGAGTAATTCCTCTGAGGCAATTAGTGTGGGTTTGACATCAGTCTCATCAGGGAAAAACAAGTTACAAATTAAAGTGTTTTTCTCACTCCAAAACCGTGCCATAAATTCGTCTCCCCGAGGATGTTGCAGGTTATTGACTCCAAAAACAAACAAAAAAAAAAGAGAATATGAACTTTACCAGTTTAATTTCCAAGACACCTGACTTCAGCTGCTGAAATGGGTCTTTTTCTGATCAATGTAGTTTCTAACATAGATATTCACCCTGAACAATCTAAGTCAAGCAGATTCATTTTGTCACATTCGGCGCAGTACATTCCCTGCCGACATTAAGGACAGGAGTTTAGCTCAGGGGGTGAAATGGAGTTCACGTCTTCGTTGAAGGGGAACACAGCTTCATTATTTTCATTGTGTTCGTTCTCGCCACTTCGAGTGGCTGGTTTGATGAAAGTCGCAGTTACGGCTGATGAGATGTATCACAATAGAACACGCTGTTCTAATATTTATTCAGACACATCAAACTAAAACAACGTGAATCCAACACCGTTCTAGCGTACAAGGCAAGAGAGTGGATATATGATTCTTTGACTGTGACGTGTCTGCTGCAGGGACCCGTGGTTATCTATCATCCGTGTGGTACTAAATTGCTCAAACACCAAGATTGCATACAGAGTTGTTTTGTGTAATGTATGTACAGTCACATACAATGTGCAGTCAGATATGCAATCAGATCAATGACTGTTGCTAAATCTGATGGCCTGGTGATGGAAACTTTCCAAAAGACTCTTGGCCCTGGTCTTCATGCCAGGGGGAATCACCTGAAACAATTCATGGTTGGCGTGGCTGATCAAACGTCCCACTTGATCTTCGAGCCTTTTTTTATGCAGCCGCTCCTGTCCATATCACGCCAAGAGGAAGGTTCACATTCACAGATACATTGGGATGTACGCACCGTCCTCGCTGTGCCCTGCGATTGAAGGTAGCACAATTCACGTACTAGCCTGTGACAGAGCCAGTCAGGATGCTGTCAGTGGTGCCCCTGTAGAAAGTATTTGAGGTTTTGGGAACTCATGCCAAACCTCCTCATCCAGCTGAGGGGAAAGAGGCGCAGTTGCCATTTTTTTCACCATCTAGCCGTTCTGTAGAGTCCAGTTCTCGATGATGTCTAAACCGTGGAACTCGACACTACTGAAACTCTGAAATGCAGTCCTAGTGATGTCGACAGAAGTTAGCTTGACTCTGTTCCTTCTCTAATCTACTATCGGGTCCTTCGCTTTTTCAACATTGAAGGAGATGTTGCTTTCTTGGCACAAATGTGTCAGGGTTTTGATTTCCCTTCTGTTCACTGTCTCATCATTGTTGAAAATAAAGCCTATCGATGTCCACTCATCTGAAAATATTATCAGCATGTTGCAGCTGTGCGGGTTGAAACGGTCGTGAGTGTATAGGGAATCGAAGAGAGGGCTGAGGACAGAACCCGGCGTGGCTCCTTTGTTGAGGGTGAGAGGGGCAGCGGTGAGTGGAACCAGGCTTACCAGCTGCCGGCGGTCCGACAGGAAGTATAAAATCCTGCTAAACAAGGTGCGGTGCAGTCCGAGGTCTCAGAAATTCGTGTCGAGAATTGTAGTGGAATAACATCATTCTAACGTATGTATCTCACTTCATAAGTGTTGGAGCTTTGCACAGTCTGCTGATCGCATGTGTCGCTTGGCGAATTGTGGGGGTGGGGGGTGTAGGCCGTGACCAGCCTCTAAAAGCATTTCTTTATGTTTGTGGTGACTAAGACAGGACGCCGATCGTGCAGACACGGTACTGTGGTATTCGTGGTACACGTACAATCGGAATGTTTTCAAGCTGGACGGCACTACGCAGTGGGAGAAGGAAAGAATAAAATTGGCTGCGAACACATCAGCCAGTTGTGCCGCGTACACTGTGAGTTCCCGCTCAGAGTGCTGCACATTCATTCTTTGACGAGATACGTGGCATTCAGTGGGTGACTGCGAAGCGACGGCGTTCCACAGGGCGGTTGCACAGTCTACGCTGGGTCTCACCAGTGTGAACGTGGCTGCTCCGGGAGAACCGGATGTTCGCGACTGGCCTGGAAGGACAGATTTTCGCGAATGGTGGTTGGTGACGGAGGAGGTGCAGATGCCGGTGTGGACTTGTAACGCTTGCAGGGTTAAGATCAGTAGTGAGTGATAGTGGACAACGGAGCGAGGGGAAAGAGATAGCTGCCAAAAGCGGATAAAGCCCTGGGGCGCGCTAAAATATGCACATCGTCATAAGACACCTTTAGAGACGGAAAAGTTATGGAGAATTATATGCTTCTTTGATAGTAGGTAGCGACATAAAGAACCCCTTTTCCCCCAGTAGTGAATTGAAAGGATGGCATGCCAAGGCCAGGCAAATTTTATATTAAAATCAAATCATTGGAACCTGTAAAACAATGGTGATTACCATCTAAAATAAATAAAAATTCAGGAAACCGCGCGAGGCCTCAAGTGTGAGTCGATGGTTTGTCAGGTCCTTCAATGGGAGTTGTCAAGCGATTCGGGCCGGAAGGTATGCTTAGGTACCAGAAAAAGGTGTTCTGCCTACTCCAAGTAAATTCCTAGTGGTGTATCTGCGTTGAATTCAATGATACCATTGTCTATGTGAATGTTGATCTCATGCTGGTCATATTGTAAACAATTATGCTAAAAATCAGCAACTACAACCAGCATTACACTGCTAACTGATCAGGGAAACTCGTGGTTTAAATCTTCAGGAGCACATATACATGTGTATCATGCTGTGCAGCTGCGAATGTAACAGCTTCTCTGCAGCAGCCCAGTTTGGTTTACAACTAGAGGTCCCGGGGCTCTGGAATGCCCGTGCTATGGAATGAGAGACATGTTGTTCTTCCTTGTGAGTCTGGAAGAGAGATTTTCAGGCTTTTTCGTCGGGGAGCGAGTGCGAGAGAGAGGACGCGACGGAGAGAGTCGGAAGAACACTGGGTGGAGTGGACTGAAGTGCGAGCGATCCGAGGGCCGGCTACGTCTGGAGGTCGATGTGTACTGTTGAATGAATAGTGAGCTCCAACGTTGCACAGTAGACTGTTTCAGGATAATGGTCCCTTTTCTTTCTTTTGTTTCTTTACCAACTTTACAGTCAAAGTAAGAATTATAAAGCTCAATAGTTTAATCCTATAATGTGTATTGTTCGATATGGTACGGTGCGGGTTTGTAACTGGGGCGATATATCACGCAGCATCCACACAAATGTAATTTCTCAGCTTGACGGGGCGAGTGGCCGTTTTCCCCGGGCAAACGCGTGCTGGCCGAGCCTGACGATTACAATTGTAGGCGCTCGTCTGGGATTGATTCCATTGGATGCTGCTTGATTGCATTGAGCATTGAAACAGTTGTCTATGTGTTTAAATCTGTGCTGGTATGGAGGCTGCTGGAGCACAGCGTTGGTGCACCTACGTGGGGTTGATTTTGTACCCCGGAAGGATTGTTAATTCGATTTTTTGAGTACTGTTAAAGCTGTACGCAAAGTTGAAACTGTAGTCCGGAGTTCTATTACGGCGGGATAAGACCTAGTTTTAGTTGCGTATCGGTGCCGCAGGTGAGGTGAGAACATGGACTGTCCATACTGTCAGGGAGGAAGAGAAGGTAGCCGTGCGGGCTGAGTAACAAGTTGAGTTTCCCGTAGCTGGTGGAGGGACTTCAAGGATGGAGTTCTGTCGATTCTGAGGAGGAAATGTGCCTGAGTAGGAGACACAGTCTCGGATGCGCGGTTGGCGCTGAGATCGCACGGCTTCCTCCCTCAACTCAGTTAAAGCGAAAGCGATTGGTTGACAGTTTGAATGGGCTGGCCGCTGACGATGGGAGAGTGTTGGGTTGCAGTCTCCAGTAGAGGCAGCTGTTAATTATCTACAGTGCTTTTGGCCGACAGGAAGCCCTATGGAGCTCATGGTGGGGTTTGAGAATAAGTGTTAGTTTGCCATCACCGTGAAGCCAGATGAAAAAGCGGGATGAGTTGACAGCGAAAATAGAGGCGGTTACTACATGTCGAAGACCCCAGGCTGGGAGCGCTCTACACTCGTTCCTCGGGGTCTGTGGTATATTCTGCTTTTCACTTACTTCCCATTCATTGAAAAAGAGACTCCCGACCCTCCCACCATTGAGTTAGATGAGGAGCTGTGGAGGTCTCAGAGAATTATTAGACCACCAGATAGGCTGGCCTACGTAGCACCAGGCGGACAGAGAGTGACCCCTACTGTGTTGGGGAGCTATCTTTCTGAATTGTAAACCTGGACTGGACTTTATGTTTTGCAGTGAAGGTTGGCGCATTATTTCAACGTCATGACTATATAAGGTTGAGGGAGAGTATAAAATGCTGCGCAGCCGCTAAAGTAACGGCTTCCTTGTAGCAGCCCTGTTGGGGTTAGAAGTAGAGATTGCGTGGGTCCAGAATGCAGGGACTATCCAATGAGAGAAATATTATTCCTTCTTGTGTGTATGGAAGAGAGATTTTCACGGTCTTTCGTTGGAGAGCGATGGCGAGAGATGATGTGATGGAGAATGCCGGATGACCACAGGACGGAGAGGCCCGAGGAACGAGAGTCCGAGGACCAGATACGTTTGGAGGTCGACGGGAACAAATGAACAACTACTGAGCTCCAAGGTTGAGCAATAGACTGTTTCATGAGAATGAGCTCTTTTCCTTTTCTTTGTTCCTTTACTATCTATAGAGTCAAATTAAGAATTATAAACCTCAATCGTTTAATCGCATATTGTGTACTGTTTGATATTTTGTGGTGCGGGTTTGTAACTGGGGCAATAAATCACACAGTATCTACACAGACGTGATTTCTCATATTGGCGGGACCAGCGGTGGTTTTTCCAAAGACGAACACGTACTGGTCGAGCCTGAGGGTTACACTAATGTATGTTTACATGTGTACAGGGTATTTTAACAATTGCGTTTAAGATTTTATTCCTAGTATGAGACGTCAGAGAAAACCATATCGTTTGTGTAAAGCTGTAAGTGGTGAAGGCTCGACAGGTTATGTTCCCCGGTGGTTCCCATTATCTGAACATACTGAAAACAAGGTGCACGTATGGATTTATTTTATGCGGACTAACTAAATGAAATCGTGTAATAAGGCTTGCAAATAAATAACACCGAATTTGTTTTAAACTTACGAAAGTAAAAATCTGTTTTGAAAAATAAACACGGCCCAATGTGGTGATAAAAAAATAGTGAATATCTCTCCTTCACCGCCGGGTCACTCCTGATAGCAGAACGAAAACAACAACGATAATAGTGTTTCCATGTCACTGTGTTCCGCCGGTTTTTCCGTCACTCCGTGGCACATTGACCGTATATATTTGTCCGATAAGATGCATGGAAATCCTGTCCACATCACGGAGACATCTGGTGAGGAGACTCAAAGTCGATTCGGGTATCGCATTGAGAACACCATCGCAGCTCAATCACCCACTAAAGTCCATGCATTTTGCAATAGCGAGTGAATGTGTAACGTTCCCAGTATTCTATCCAAATGGATCTGCAGCCGGTCTATAAGGATTAAACCCAGTGAATCCCAGGTACACTGGCAAATTGAGTTTCAAACTGTATGCAACAGGGGGCAGATATTCACGGTGGAGACGTCCTCGGTGACTCCCCTTCTTAAATATCCTACTTTCTATCTACACAAGGGACGGAACAAGGATACGATGGAATATTCCAAACTTATGGTAGAATAAATCTCACATGTCGATAGGAATTTTGATGTCATCCAGAAAAAGAACCCCGCTTTATCAAATTGAACTCGGCAGAGTCTCCTGTTTACAATGTTGTTCCAGACAGCACCCCCAGCGCCTGGAGTAATGACCACAGCTGCAGGGAATCTCGCCACCTCAGTTCCCGTGTCAGTCAGGAAACTGCTCTGCCGAGAAATATACTCCATCCATCACTGTTCTTCGATCTACTTCTTTCCATTCGCCACCTGAAAGACTGCAATCGGACATCATTTCCATCTGAGGGACAATTGGAGACAGATGATAAATGATGCCAAGTTAACAATGCATGTATCACAGCGAAATAAACGAAACCACTGCGGGCCTGGATGTATTTATCAATTAATCCGATGTATTGATCAAGGGCGCCGTTGACAATAAAATTGCGGAGTAGAAGTTGAAATGAAAGGACAGCTGTTCACCAGTTAGAGATAAAAGCAATTTAGAAGAAAAGGTCAGAATGAGGCTTCCCTGAGAAAGCCGACAGCCGCTTATCGGTGATTGAACGGTGCATTTGAACACATCTTCTGTTCTGCATGTGCTTAGATGGGTGACGAAGAGGAAAGCTGAGAAAACGCTGAATTAAGAAATGGGACAGAGATAGTCATGGAGTCAATAGTCTATTATGTAGAAGAAAAAGGCTGCTCCGCCCATCCAGATCATCCCTCTGTGATATTCCGCCTCGCCCCATTTATCCTCACCCTCCGTCCGCCTCTCTTCCACGTATCTACACAATCTTCACTGAAATGATACAATTCATTCAGCATCTCCCACTTAGACTGGCAGTTCCTTCCACACTCGCACGACAATCTGAGTGAATAAGCGTTCCCACATACCCCTCTTGCATATTTAACCTTTCACCCCAAACCTAGTTGTAGATTCACTCAGAAGTTGGGGAAAATCTCCGAGCATTCACCCTGTCTGTAACTCTCACAATTTTGTGTACTTCTGTAAAATATCCATTCATTTTTATGCTCTCAAGGGGAAAAATTCTTAACCTGTTCAACCTGCCCGTCTACCTCTGGTTCTCAGTCCCCGAACTCTTCCTTTCAATTTATCCATGCACACTTTGAAGCTTATTGACATTTTAAACCTGGAGGTAGCCGACCAGAACAGCTCACGATATTCGAGCTACAGCCTCACCAAAGTGATGTACATTTCAACATAACGTCCCAACTCCTCTACTCAGTGAACTGATTGTGAAGGCTAATGTGATTAGAGCTCAATTGAAGCCGATCTGCCAATGACTCCGGTTTCTTGGAATTTTCGATTTGTATTCCCAGGTCCCTTTTTCGATACTGCACACGAAAGTCGACCTATTCAGTCTGTGTTTCTTAACTTGTTGTATTTTTCCTCAGAAAGCAGACCACCTCACACATGCTTTATTAAATTCCATCCGCCATTTTCTAACATATTTTCTAGCCTGTGGACATCAAGGTACAAGCTTGGGTAGAGTTCCTGTCTGGAACAATGCGCACAACCTAGGAAAATCCCAATTTTTTTTTTCTGATTCAGTTTTGAAGTCATTAACCTACATGATAAATAGCAACGTACCTAACATCAATCCTTGCACTACATTTGTCACAGTCGAAGAATCAACCTTTCCACGCTCTGCCCATCCAGAAAAGAACGTTCATATGTCTGTCCACAAACCACAGCTAAAGTGTCGAGGGCAAGTGACATTGTATTATGAAGTGTCGCTGGAATATTGCTCTGCATCTCGTTTAAATGCTGAGAAGAACATACGTACATCGTGTTTCATTGTGAAACCTGCCATCAGCCGTTACTATGACTTCCGCCGTTCAAAAGATTGGAACAGTAGGAAGATCCTACCTTCCCGTTCAATAAAGTGTACTCCATTTCACCTGTCAACCTAATGTCCCGCCCTCAATCTCAGAAGCGAATGTGCTCTGCGTGTGTGACAAAATAAATTTGTTTGAACTCGATTGTCCATATTGATTGTTCAGGATGATTGTCTACGTTAGAAACAACACTGATCAGTAAGAGACCCATTTCAGCAGCTGACGTCAAATGTCTTGAAATTAATTTGACAATTTTCATTTTATCATTTGTTTAAAAGTTAATAGCCTTGGTTAGAAGACGTTATTGCATGGCAATAGAGTGAGAAAAAAAAAACTTTAATGTAAGTGTGGTGTAACTGCTGGTTCCTAATATGACTGATGCAATAATCACACCAATTGCCTTCGGGGAATTATTCTGAATTGCATCTAACTCTGTAAAACCTGGCACCAGTCTAAGTGAACATTTGTAAGGTTTCGTACGATTCATAACGAGTTAACTACGTCTCGCCTTGAGACTTAATTAACCTGACTAGTGATGTGCAATAAACCTCTCCTGTTGTTCTATACCAGCTGCTTCAAACAACAAAATAATACAGATTTATTCATAGCAAACAGCATATTTTTTTAAAAAGCTAGGTATACGTAACATATGTTTACACTTATACAGGGTATTTTAACAATAATATTAATTACTTTATGCCTGGTGTGGGACATCAGAGCAATCCATATCGGTTGTGTAAGAGTGACGAAAGCTTGGCATTCTCATGTTCCCCGTTGGTTCCCATTATCTGAACTCACTGAACACATGCTGCACCTATTTTCGTCATTGCAGTTCTTTATCCGTGAATCCACTGAACAATGTCCGAATACATTTTTTCGTGCGATTGACTAAATATAAGAGTGTAACGGGACTTGTACATAAAGAAAACCGAATTTCATTTAGAAATACGAACATAAAAATGTGCCATGCCTCAATATATAAGCAAGGCCAAATCTAATGATAGAAAAAAAGTGAATGTTTAATCTAATCCGCTGGGTCACACCTGATAGGAGTACTAAAATAACAACAAAAGCCGAGGTTAAATGTCTTTATGTCCACTGATGTTTCGGTCACTCTGGTACAACTCTGTCCTCTGAAATGTACAACCGATAATATCGAGTTCATAACTATAAATTGTACGAAATCTTTGTTCACATTACATAGCCATCTCCTACTGTGCATGGTACATGACACTATTGATTAGAAATAAGGAAACATAGAAAACCTACAGCACAATAAAGAACTTCCGGCACACAGAGTTGTGCAGAACATGCCCTTACCTTAGAAATTACTTATGGTTAACGATAGCCATCTATTTTTCACAGCTCTATGTACCTGTCCAGGAATCTCTTAAAAGATCCTGTCGTAATCAACTCCACCACCTTCGGCGGCAGCCTATTCCACGCACTCAGCACTCTGTGCGTAAAAAGCTTAACCGTGACATCTCTTCTGTACTTCCTCCCAAGCACCTTAAATCTGTGCCCTCTCCTGCTAGCAATTTCAGCCCTAGGAAAAAGCCTCTGACTATCCACATGATCAATGCCTCTCATCAGCGTATACATCTTATGCGATCACACATTTGAGGTTTTGACTGCGCATTTTGAAATTTGCGGATTTATCTCTATTTTATTTGGTGCAAGAGCGCGGTCATTGACAAATAAAGTGCTGAAGAGCATCTTTTTTATAAAGAGTGATAGTGATATAGTTTTACGGTCTTTTTGCTGTCCGTCATATGGTTGGACAAGCAATGAAATTACCAATAACTTGAAGTTGATTTGAACAAGCAGTTTGATCGTTTGTCCGAATGAGCTGTGATAATATCATTACGGTATTGATGGAACTGGACAGGCAGAGACATTGTTTGTGTTGTCGCTAAGCACTGATAACACCAGTGTTGTTGGTGATGTGCCTGTAGAGCTGTGACAGTCCTGTTCGGGGCAAGGACGGGAGTAACACCACTTGTCTCGTCACAGCACAGAAACGGAAACAAGTTATCTGTCTCGTAAATGTAACCCTTTTCAATCTGTTTATGTATATATCAGTCTATCTATGCAGCTATCTATCTATTTATATGCGCTCATTGGCGATAAACTGAAAACGTATTTCTTTGAAATAGCCGTGGTGAGAATTTCGGTGGAATGTGCAGAATTATAACTAGAAAGCAGATGTGCAGTTGAGATCATTGTGAATCCCGGTGAAGGTAAAATCCTGGTAGAATATCAATGCGTTATGTCCTAGTTGATTTGTTGTTTTATTTCCAATTCCTATTTAATTACTGTTTAGCGGTGTTGATTGTCTGTCGTTTCCGACGATGGCGTAACATTTGAAGGAAGAATTTCATAGTGAAAAAGCCGTTGCACTGGGGTAGTTCCACTCTATCGGCCTCAAATGTCTTTGTCCAATGACAAGAAAGACGTCGAGAATGGTGACCTCCTCGACAGCGGTGAATAACCACGATGCCTTCCGTGCCTGGTTTTACCCTTTGCTCTCCATGAAGATTTGCTGCACCGGCTCCTTTGGTGCCGGATATTGTAGTTAACCAGATATGCCGAGTCCGGGAACTGGCTTCCCGTGCTGGGGTAGGCAAAGCCGTGAATCACGGGAGTTCGAGTTTCCTGACTTCCCTCACCTGGTTTAACCCGCGTGTCGAAGCGCCATACCAGGGTTGCCAATGTCGGATGCAAACAGTTACTGGGAGCCACCGGTAAGAGCAAGGTGTCAGGAGGGACCTAAAAGTAGACGATCTGCCTCTGGGTAAAGTACGACAAGCCTGACAACAGAGGTGCAAATAAGTTACTTTTTATAACATTTTAAAATGAAGGGTCTTGGAGACTTTCCTTTGGCAGGAAATTTGAGCTGCTAATTTGAGAAACGTCAAAAATTTCATTGCTCATCCAAAGTGCACCTAAATAAGTTTCAGATCTGATCTTTGACAGAGCACAATGGTTCTCTGTTAACGACAGGGAGTTTTTAAGCGGGTAAAATGTAGTAAATGTATATGTGTTCCTGAAGGTGGAAGACCCACGTATCGCTGAGCCATTAGTGATTCAATGCTAGTTGTAGTTGACGATATTTAGCATAATAAAGGTTTACGATGTTTTCTTGACCAGTACAAATCAACATTTTCAGGATGACAATGACAGTAATTGTATTCACCGGAGAAACACCATCTGGAGTAATGTTGCACAGTTGGCAGAACAACACTTTCTAGCAGGTCAATATACCGTTTTCCCATGTCCTTAGATGCCTCCCATTCAAGATCCTGAAAAAGCATCTTCACATGCTTGAAATTTGGTGCAGTTTCCTGTATTGTCGTTTACTTCAGATAGAAAACATACTTATTTTGCATGTTTCGTTGTTTGATTTTGCACAACTTTTGACTTACCTTCGACTCCCTTGTATTACTATCCCTCCCTACAAATCTCCTTCCTGGTACTAATCACTGCAAGCGTTACAAATGCCCGACCTGCACTTACGCGCCCTCCCTCATTCCAAGTTGGTGACACCCAGTATGGATTCCGGTATCGCATTATGGAACCCTATTGCTTCGCATTCACCCTTTAAAATCCATGTTGTTATGCATCAGCGAATGATCGTGTAAACATTCCCCGGTGTTCCTATCCAGAAGGATCTGCGGCCGGTCTATGAGAACGGAGCCCAGTGAATCCCAGGTAGATTGGCAAAATGAGTTTCTAACTCCCTTGCAACAGGCTGCATAGAATCACATTGGAAACTCCTCCTAAGATATCCTACTTTTTGTCCATAGGTGACACGGATCAAGTATGATGGAATATTCCACCCTTAAATCTTCAGCAAGTCATTACGGATGCTGATGCCAGCCAGCAAAGGATCCCGCTTCATCACATTTCACTCTGCAGTGTGAACCGTGTTCAGTGCTCATCTCGGCAGCACCTCCAGCGTGGATATATATCTCCGTCCGCCACTGACCGTCCCCACCTCTTCCCATTCACGATTTGAAAGGCTGCAATCCTATAAAAGAGAAGTTAATCGTTGCCATCGCAGGATCAATTGGAGACAGATAATAAATGATGTTTTGGTAACAACACAATTATCGCAGAAGTCAACAAAACCAGTACGAGCGTAGATGCATTGTTCAATGATTAATGGCGCAGTGGACAATGAAATGACGGAATAGGAATTCCAAGGAATTGCTGTCGCAACAAATGGCAATGTGTTTCCGAGTAAATGATAGTTAACCATTTACAAGAAAAGGCGATTAACGGAGAGACGAGCGCAGTCAGCCTCACGAATCGTATTCGAAGTGTGAAATGGAAAAGCGTTTATCAGTGCTGAGATAGTCTAAAAGAATCCGAGGGCCATCGATCAGTAAGAGTTCCACAATGGATACAGAGTGTGGGTCACCACACGGTGATGATAATAGTCCGGCACATCGCACATCGATACCAGGTCCACGATGGATACAGAGAGGTCAGTCATCTTTCAGTGAGGCGTGGGCCGCACATCGATACCAGTTCCACGATAGATCACCCTCCAGTGACACCAGATCCGCACATCGATACCGGTTCCACCATAGATACGACGTGAGTCATTTTTCAGTCAACCGAGCGCTGCACATTGGACGAGTCGGGGGCCGCTCATTAGTACGAGTTCCACAACAGGCACAGAGTAGTGTGTACTCCAATGACAGAATGAAATGTGATTGAAAGGTGAGCTTGAACACATCCTTTGTTCTGCACATACTTTGACTGGTGACGGTGGAAAATGAGAAGACACTGAATGGGTAAATGGACGAAAATAATCATGAAGTCCCAGATTATTACTACAGAGGAATAGGCTATTCCGTCCATCTAGGTCATCGCTCTGTGATGTTCCGCCTCCCCATTATCTACACCGTCCCTCTCACATCCACGTACCTACACAACCTCCACTGAAATGAGACAATTGAATCCGCATCGACCAGTTACGCTTGCAGTTCCTTCCACACTCGCTGGATCCCCTGAGTGAAAACCTTCTGCTACATACATTCCTTGCATATTTCAACTTTCTCCCCAAGCCCATGAGCTCTAGTTTTAGATTCATTCAAAGGATAGAACACATAACATAGAAAGCTGCAGCAGATTGCAAGCCCTTCGGCCCACAATGCTGTGACAAATTTGTAACATAATGTAGACACTCCATAGACTTTCCGGAGCGCATAGCTCTGTATTTTTCTGAGCTCCATGACCCTGTACAAAAGGCTTGTAAAACAACCTATTGTACAGCTTTCACCACCGCCGCCGGCAGTGCATTCAATGCACACAACTCTCTGTGTGGGAGAAAAAAAAACTTGCCCCCAGTATGCTTTCTGTTCCTGGTTCCAAGCACCGTCAAACTGTACCTCTTTTGCTATCCATTTCAGCCCTTGGAGAATAGAAGAACCACTTACTATTCATATGATCAATGCATTTCATCATCTTATACACCACTATCAGGTCACCTCTCATTCTCCCTCAGTACAGGGACAAAAGTCCAAGTACACTCAGACTGTTCAACCAAGTTACTCCCTATAATCCTGGAATCATCCTTGTAAATCTATTCTGCACTGCCTCTCTAGTATCTACACTCCCTCTCTATAGTGTCTATAATATAGACGCTGGATGGAGAAAATCTGCGTGAATTCACACTGTTCAGTTCCCCAACTCTTCCTTTCAAATTATCGCGGCACAGCTTGAAGCTTATTGATATGTCAAAACAGTAAGTTGGTGGCCAGAACAGCCCACGATGTTCTATCTATGACCTCACCAACGTGTTGTACAGCTTCAACACATTGCCCCGACGCGTGTACACCGTGATCTGATTGTGAAAGTCACTGTGATCAGAGCTCAGTTCGAGCCTATCTGCCTGTGAAGCCGCTTTCCTGGAGTTATCGATCTCTATTGCCAGTTTTTTTCTCTTTTGTTATAATACTTTACTCTAAAGACCACATATTCAATATATGTGACTTAACCTGTTGTATCTTCATTCGCAACGCATACCTGCCTGTATTAAATTAAATCTTCCACATTTTAACACATTTCCCAGACAGTCAACATCAACCTACAAGCTTAGATAGATTTCCAGGCTGGAACAACGCCCCCAACCTAGGATTCGTCTGCAATACTTCTGAATCCGTTTTCTACATCGATATCTGAGTCATTAACATTCATGATAAATAACAGCGGGCCTAACACCAATCCCCGCAGCAGCCTTCTCAGAGTCAAAGAATCACCCATCCACTCTCTGCTAATCCAGAAAAGAGCGGTCACCAGTCCGTCCACAAGACGCTTCTAAATTCGTGTGGGTGCTTATTTTTTATTATCAAAGATCCCTGGAATATTGTTCTCGATCTCTTTTATATGCTCAGAACATAAGGATAACGTGTTTTCTTGTGACAGGTGATACTGTGACTGGAACAAAAATGATCCTATCTTCCCCCTCAGTAGAGTGTACTCTATTTCACCTGTCGAGCCAATGTTCCGCCCTCAATATCAGAAGCGAATGTGCTCCGCTGAATGGGACAAAATAAATCTGTTTGAAGCTGATTTTCATGTTAATTGTTCAGGATGATGCTCTATCGTTAGAAACACCACTGATCATGAAAATGTCCCATTTCAGCAACTGAAGTTAGGTGTCTTGGAAAGTACGATAGCAATGTTCATATAATCTTTTGTTTAAAATTTAATATCATGTAACATCTCTTGGGGATACGAATTCATGGCACGGTGACAGAGTGAGAAAAACATATTAATGTAGGTGTTTGTGTAGTTGGTTGTCCCTAATGCGAAGATGTGATAATCACACTAATTGCCTCAGTGGAATTGGTCTCCGTTGTATATAACTCTGTGAAACTTGTCCATATGAGCAGTTGGATTATTCTGGGCAACTGAACGCACCCGCTGACGGGATATGGGATATGCAGCGATATACTACTTCGCGAGCGTTTTCTACCCTGCAATTGTAGCGATCGGTATCCCTGGTAAGGTACTGGATGTGGTCACTCGGCGCATGGTGTCGTCTTCATCTTCGTTTTTTTTCCCCGCTGCAGTGCTTAAACGTTCACTGAGCACAGATGCTAGCTTCGTCTGAAATCTGTTTCCAGAATCGAAGATTCAAGCACATGATAGTTTCTTTA